>JAJLSM010000020.1:0-282946 GCA_030567595.1 Kuraishia piskuri
AAGGGCATGTGGCGTAGTTGGTAGCGCGTTCGCTTAGCATGCGAAAGGTCTCCGGTTCGAATCCGGACTTGTCCAGTCCTTTTTTTTTTTTGGCAATTTATTCAACCGAGATTTTTTTTGGCTGAAGGAAGTCTCTGAAAGCTCTGAAGTACTAGAAGCGAGTATATGAGTTTGTAGATATATAATAGACATAGAAAAGTGTGAGCAAATATTTCAAGCATGTGGTGGGTTTAAGTAGCAATTATAACGGATGTAATCCCATGGCGGGAGTAAGGGAAACCCAGCTTTCATTTTCTTTTACTTGCAGGATATTGATCAAATAATTTTTTGCTTGTGCATTTAAGTAAATGTATATATAAAGACACAGAAGCTGGCTAAGAAATTATACAGAAACCATGACATACTTCAACCGACAACTCTACTCACCCAAATCCTATATTAACGACCAAACCGCTTAGTAGAAGGTGGTTGGGCGCTTTGGAGCAAACAAGTTCTGGGACTTCTGGACTCTGTGTGGAAGTGGGAACTTGAGGTTTGGAGTAAGGAACTGCTTGACGTACTGTCTCTTGACGTCGTCAGTCTTCTCCAACTCAACAACCTTGAGGATGTGGATAGATCTAAATCTAGCTCTGTGTCTAGCAGCCAAGTCCTGGTACATGGTCTCGACGGCACCGACTCTGGAAACGTCACGGTACTCCTTGTACATGTTGTGGGTACCGGATCTGGAGTCGTATCTGATCCAGATACCGAAGTTCTTGACCTTGGTTGGGTGAGCCTCGGAGATGACGTTGACGGAAACGATCTCACCGGAAGCCTTCTTGACCTTGTGGAGCTTCTGCAAGAAGTACCAGTAACGGGATCTAGCGACAACATCGTTCACGGCAAAGATCCTCATACGGTAGAGCTTTGGCTCTGGGACCGACTCGGTTGGCAAACGGCGGCCAATAACCTGATATTCGTTGAAACGGGACACTATAGGACACATGTTAGTATGCCGTGCAAAATAATGACACAAACTTTCTCTATGTAAAAGCAAAGTGGAACGGTTACAAAACTGCGAGAATAGACCAAGTTGGGGACAACCCTTGGGTGATTTACTAGTGTGCTGATGATGAGAATGTGTTCATCCGTGTGTGTGGAAAAAGGCTCTCCTCTTCCTTTGGAATAATCAAAACCTGGTATAAACCTCACTGATGTGGAGTGTGTATTCGATATTATAACGCCACTTGGAAACCTTGTGATATACTACTGGTCTGGAGAATCTCTGACCGCACTGCATTGTTGATGGTTCACCTACTTCTCTTCCAAAAGTTATATGCTTACTTAGACTATGATGATGTTCGGGAAAGCCGTTGTGTGTCGAGTGGTGATTCCTCTCACGATTGAAATATATGTCTGTCTTATCTCTGTTTGAAACGATGTTTCCACAATGATTTACTGCCGCAATTACTTACTCTTGACTTGGTTTGGAATATGAAGTTTCAACACAAATAGAGGTGGTAACCTTCAATCACTTTTAATCTACTTCACTTGTACAGACCGCAGTGAATTTTCCCAAGGCGCCTTTCCCTCTGCTGGTCCCATACCAAACGCAGTGCAACTACCAAATATTCCAGCACTTGACCAGCAGCTTCAGAGTCGTGACTGCACCTGGACAAGAAGCCGATGAGTATGAAACCCTTGGTGTATACACGTGACATATTAGGGCTTTTCATTGGTATCAAATGCACGACTTTCCCTGTGCCGGTGTTTGGATCCTCATCGCAGCAGTGCAGTATGTGCTGTATATACTTATGTCAGTTTCCCTGCTATGGGGTATGCTCTACTCTAAGCCCGAAGCATAGAAGAGATACATTATGTGTGGAGCCAAATTATGCATATTAATCTCCATTTTTGAAGATCCAAACGCCATAGCGAACATTTTGAGGTTGCATAGAATACACTATATTGCGTAGCATACACTACGTAGCACACACTACCATAGTTAAGTATTGAACCAGGCACCTCATCTGCTATTAGTAGCAGCAGTAGGAGCTATGGCAGCAATAGGAGCAATAGCATAGCTATGGGGAGAACTACTTGGACGTAAGAGAGTCGTATCGAGTCATTTCCAGAACGAGCGACTACTTGGCTCTATTTCCGTTTTGCTATCATATGCAACTTTATTTGTTTCGCACTGAAAAATAGTACCATGGAATCGTTGCCTTTCTTGAAACGTCGTTCCTGTCGTACGGACCGTTTACGCGTCGCTACTGCCATTATGTATGAGCCATTATGTATGAGAATATGTGTGGCAGCGTTAGGAATCAGACCATAATGTGTGGCCTGGAACGATGCATACGAGAAGCTCCGAGCGAGGATTATATGTTTATAGTAAGAAATTCGGAACGTAAGCTGGAAAAGGTGCCCGATGTGGTGTCATCTATATATATAACTGTGTAGCGACTTTTTGATATAAATACCGTAGGAGATACTCTCTTCCATAGTATCTGTGCCAAACTTAAGGATAGTAACTTACTTAGCCAGGGCGTTCGGTCATACAATGACAGCCATATTTAACACCACGACTCTTGGGAAGTTGTCTTCGCCAAGCCTGTTTGAGGTTGCACAGAACGTGTTTGAGTCACAACAGGACCTCAATATACTGGAGAAACTATGGGCCTCTTGGTACACTTATATGAACAATGACATACTTGCCACAGGCTTGCTCTTCTTCTTGACGCATGAGATCACCTACTTCGGAAGGTGCCTCCCCTGGTATATAATTGACAAGATTCCATATTTCAAAAGATGGAAAATCCAGCCGAATTACGTTCCTTCCGACAAGGAGCAGTGGGAATGCCTGAAAAGCGTCCTTAAGTCGCACTTCCTCGTGGAAGCACTCCCGATCTGGGCCTTCCACCCCATGTGTATGCACATGGGAATCTCAGTGTCTGTTCCCTTCCCTAACCTTAAGGAGATGGTGACGCAGTGGTGCATCTTTTTTGTCCTTGAAGATATGTGGCATTACTGGGCCCATAGGTTATTCCACTATGGTCCATTCTACAAGCATATTCACAAGCAACACCACAGGTATGCTGCTCCGTTTGGACTCACTGCGGAATATGCCCACCCCATTGAGGTGATGTCTCTTGGATTTGGAACGGTGGGTTTCCCCATCCTGTATGCCTACTTCTTTGGTGGAATTCACCTTTTCACCATCACGTGCTGGGTTGTGATGAGACTGTTCCAGGCAGTGGATTCCCACTCCGGCTATGATTTCCCATGGTCTCTGCACAACTTTGTGCCATTCTGGGCAGGAGCAGAACACCATGATTTGCACCACCACTATTTCATTGGCAATTATGCCTCCAGCTTTAGATGGTGGGACTCAGTACTGGATACCGAGGCAGGGCCTGTGGCCAAGAAGGAGAGAGAGGAGCGTATGAAGAGAAGAGCACATAAAGTTAAATGATGTGGCATTGGCCTGGAAACACATATATAAAGATCAATATGACGAACGAACCCATAATACTCCATCTGAATATTTTTTTTTTTTTTTACGAGAATTTTGTAGGCAACATACACCTGCCTATTGAACTGAGCAATTGCTCTTCCCTCATAAACATCAGTCATAGTTTTTTAAATAGAAATTTGTTAAAGAGAAGCATTCAATTACATATCAAGAAATAAAAACCAAAAAAATCCAAGTTTTGGAGAAAATCCACGATACTGTATTTGAAAGTGGAAAAACTCGTCATCATAACATCGAATGATAATTATAATGAATTTTGGCTATTCGAGTTTTGGCTATTTGCCATTTCGTTCCTCTCTTCTCCCAACCTTTAAATAGCCGCACGCCAAAGCCCACACTAATACCCCTCCACCCTGCATCCGCCGTTCTACAAAGGGAAGAGCGTGCCATCTCATCGCCTTAGCTACCGCATAACTGTGGGAAGAGAGAAGGCACTGCATAACCGTGGGCCGGAAGAAACTGCATGGCTGTGGGACGAGGAGACAATGCAATGTGCACCCCAATAGATGTGTACCCTGTTCTCAGTAACGGTGGTTGTGTTTTGTCTGCTTTATCTGCTGTCCGCCCCGTCTCTGTTCTTATCCTGTTTGTCCCTGTTACATCATCTCCGTTCCAGCTCTGTATTCATCTCCTTACTGTCCCTTCCATTATCTGCCCTTCCAGCCTGCGCCCTCAATGCAGCACCTTCTGCGTCCGGCCTAGCATCTCCCCCAGGATTCCCTCCCTACTTTGTAACCCCACGCCGCCGTTGCACTCCTTAATCATGCGATGATCAGTTGGAGGGCACACGCACAGTAGAGGAAGGCGTAAGGCGCATGATAGAACGTTTGCTACGGGAAGGGAGCGGTTAGTAGAGGGGGGAAGGAAGAAATGAAGTAGAGGAGGTGCACCATCAGAATAAGTGGATATATACATATATAGTGTTGCTCTATTATTGTAGAGCAGAAAGAAATCAGGGGTGATCAGAGTGACTGGAGTGGATGTGTATTTAGCGCAGGTCAGATACATATCTATTGCGGGCGGCATTGGTGTCTCTTTGCATGCACATCATATAAGTAAGCCAGCCAGTTGTTGCTCTGTTGGGTTACCATCACTGCCTATTGGTGATACCCAGAAGAGGAAGATATATATATATATATATACCCCTTATGCGTCACAGTTACACATTACACATCACATCGGTCAACCATCATAGCTATCTACACCACCACAATGCAGATAAATAGAACACAGCTATTATTCTTCATCATATTCCTCACCTTCATCCTGCCCGGGCCTGCCCCACCAGACAGCCAGCTGAACCCCGGAAACAGATCCAAACTGCAATCGCTCGAACTTTTGAGACAGGAGATCAAATATTCCAGAGAGGTGTTACACAATTCCACCTACGAATCGGGATACGGCAACCTCACAGGGTTCAGACTCAGCTATGATGATGCTGTTAGGGGCAGAAATGCCAGCGACTGGCCGTTCCACGATGGCAGGGGTCCATTTGTAGAGAACCAGAAGCATTCCATTCTGCCCAACGTGGTGAGCCGACTAGCCGCAAAGATCTGGAACTCAGAACAGCATGTCGTGTCCTTTGGTGTGAGCGTTCCCTTCGACTCCGCAGAAACAGTGTTGGAAGCAGAGCATGCGACGCTCGTGGAGGAGTTCTTCGGCCTGCAGAACAAGGATAAAGACACTTCCACTGAGCAGTTGACCTACTGGAGTAACTGTACGGGAACAGTCAGGGGAACTTTCGACAGGATGAACCAGACACTGGTGCACATGAGCATGCCTCTTCCTGGGTTGTTTGACTATGCTCGTCATATTGGCGAGACAGGAGGAGATGACGATGGACCAGATTTAGATACCACGGCTGACTCGTCGTCATTCGATAGCACCACCAACGAGCTGATCAGAGATGCTGCAGAACAACCGTCCCCAAGAATAGGCAATGTGACCGATCTCTCAGGGAATACAAAGATTGAAATCGCAAAGATGACGGCAGTAGATGCAGAGGGTGCAGAGGATGCGGTTGCCGTGGTGTTAAAAGTGAAGCTCAATGATGTGGATGAGTTGCGGGAGCACAGCTTCTTCATGAGCGGCGTTTACTACCAGGATTCTGGGAATCTCATGGCCACCACACGCACTGCCAAGTATGCAGGAGTGTATGGGCTGCCGCATCTATCGCTTGCTTCAAATCTCTTTGACCGCGCAAAAGCTGTAATGGGATACACCACGAACGAGACAAACGTCAAGGATCTGGACATCACATATATGGATGAGCTGCTGGATGACGCCGATCACTGCGAGTTTGTGGGATATTTCCATGTGGAGTCGGTTCCTCTCACCCCGCAGGAACTCAAAGCCATTGATGATGAGCTAGTCAACCCATTGGGAAGGCCCCACAAGAAGGTGCCCAACATCAAACTCTCAACGGGGATGCTGCACTCACCAGATTGCGGCATTTTGCTACGAATCAACGAGGCAACCGGGTTGAGAGAAGAAGTGCAAAGGGCAGAACTCAAAACGTGTATCCTTGCCGGGATTGTGCTGCTATTCCTCCAGATTCTCTTCTCAATCAAACAGATGAGTGCAACCAGTACGCCTTCCACGATGTCGAGGATCTCGTTTTGGTCATTTGCACTGATGAATCTTATAGATGGGTCTCTGAGCATGCTCTACCTGCTAAGCTCCATTGTAGTGCAGGAGCTCTACTTGCAGCTTGCTGTGAGCGCGTTTTTGGGATTCACGCTGGCCAGTGTGTTCGAGATGAGATACATGATAATGATTTACTCTACCCAGATGAATGAAAGGAACATCAGCATTAGAGTGGCCCTACAAGGCGCTCCCTTGGATGGACCCACAACAAACAACACCAGTCCGGAAGCAGGAGAAGCGGCCGCTGATGATAATGGCAGCATTTTACCCACAACTCAGGCGCCAAGGGTGCAGCCACAGCAACAACAACAACAGCCACGTTTTGACGATGAGCAATCTATCAGCGGGCAGATTTACATCCGTTTCTTCTTCATGCTCATTGTGTTTTCGTTCCTCACTTTGAATGCCATCCTATGGCCTCGTAGGGATAGACTTGTGTTTGAGTATGTTGTGCTTCTCCTGCTCAACTCCTTCTGGGTGCCGCAAATATACAGAAACACTATCCGGGGGTCACGCAAGTCCTTTAGATGGGATTTTGTAATTGGCACTTCGGTTTTGCGTATCACCCCGGTGGCATACCTGTGTCTGGATAAGGGGAACCCATTCCACCACCACTACGACCCGCTCCTGATTGGAATCCTCGGCACTTGGCTGTTCCTCCAGATTGTGGTTTTGGGTCTGCAGGAGTTCTTCGGTGCCCGGTTCTTCTTACCTGATAGCCTCCTTCCTAAGTCATATGACTATCATCCTGTGCTCACCGAGTCTGATCTGGAGAATGGATTTGGAATAGAGCATGACCACACAGAGAGCGGTGCAACTGGAGAGAACGAACCGCTTACTGGGTCCGCTCCTGCTGTTGCTCAGAACCTTCAACATGAGAATGGCAAGTGTAAGGTGGACTGTGCTATTTGTATGAGTGAGGTAGAGCTTCCAGTGGTGAAGCAGGAAAGCGTGGGACTCTCCTCCATTAATGTCATCGCCAGGAGAGGCTATATGGTTGCTCCATGTAGGCATATCTTCCACACCGCCTGTTTGGAATCGTGGATGAAATATAAGCTGCAGTGTCCTGTTTGTAGGAACTCTCTACCGCCGCTCTAGTTTTTCTTCCAGGTGTTTGGGGTTGCATTTTTTAGATGGTTAGGTGTTACGGGAATACCAGGCATAGCATCATTTATATATACATTTCAATGCAGAGAAGTCCAATGCGATAACATTGATGATTGGCTTATATTGGGATATAGCTTGTGAAATTTTATCTAATTAAGATATACCCCCACATTCTCAGACTGGGTAGGCCTCCTGCATGCATGGACATCTCGCATGCACCTTTGGTGAATACCCTTGGAGAAACATTTTGGAGAAACTTTGGGAAGGGCAAACCCTTGAAAAGGTTGTTTGAAATATTCTATCAATACTATAGTGAACTGTCAAAGGTAGAAACCCAAGAACACAATGCCGGTCAAGAAGCAGATCAGAGCGTGTCTGTTTGGTAAGTATGGCAGGTACAACCAGCTATGTCACCTGTGCCCCAATACATTGAAGCCATAGGAGAAAGCAAAGTCTTTTCCAGGGTCTCAACTAATACGTTTTTTCTAGACATGGATGGCCTGCTGATTAACAGCGAAGACATCTACACTATCACCATCACCAAGGTGCTGGAAGAGTTTGGCAAACCACCACTCACATGGGATCTGAAGATCCAGCTGCAAGGGAGACCAGGGCCACAGGCTGCACAGCTCGTGATAGACCACTACGATCTGCCCGTGTCATCTGATGAGCTGTTCCGTCTCACCACTATGAAACAGGCTGAGCTATGGCCCACTGTCAAGTTCATGCCCGGTGCTTTGGAGCTGCTGCAATACCTCAAGTCTCATGACATCCCATTTGCCCTGGCCACATCCTCCCATGTGCACAACTACAAGTTGAAGACGGCACATCTGGGCCATGGATTTGATCTCTTCAACGGCCATATCGTCACTGGAGATGATCCAAGAGTGCCCAAGGGACGCGGAAAGCCATTCCCCGATATTTGGTTCGCTGCCCTTCAAAGTTTGAACTCTGAGAGGAGGATCCGGGGCTTGGATGAGATCGCCATTGAAGACTGCTTAATCTTTGAGGACGCGGTTCCTGGTGTTCAGGCAGGCAAAGCGGCCGGTGGTTATGTTATCTGGGTGCCTGACCAGAGGGCTTTAGATGTGTTGAATGGAGAGGAGGTACAGCTCATCGGTAAGAACAACGAGCATGGGCTTCTGATGAAATCTCTAGAGGATTTGGATATAAGTATGTTTGGTTTATGATTTATGTCATGCGATCTCTTTTGAACAGCAAACTACAAATCCATTTTTATGTAAATATGCACTATATTTCACAATTATTTATAAAAACCCAACCAACACAAATCGTCTAAATAGGATAGTTCCTGAACAGGAAAGAGATACTCTCACCGTTGTGCAATCTCCTAATACTCTCTGCTAACACACCACTCACATCGATGGTATCCAACTTTGGACACAGCGCAAGCTTCTCCTCAAATGGCACGGTATTCGTGCACACAACCTTGTCGAGCTTGGAGTTGTTGATATTGTCAATGGCCTTACCAGAGAGGATACCGTGTGTGACAATGGCAATGACAGCCTTAGCATCGTTATCGAGGAGCACTTCCGCAGCCTTGGCAAGGGTACCACAGGTATCGGCCATGTCATCCACAATGATACAAATCTTATCGCTCACGTCACCAACCAGCACCATTCTGGAGACTTCGTTGGCACGGGCTCTTTCCTTATGGATCAGGGCAAAGTTGAGGTCCAGCCTGTCGGCAAGACCAGCAGCTCTCTTGGCTCCACCGGCATCTGGCGATATGATGATGGCGTTCGAAACATCCACGTGTTCCTTGATGTATCTCACGACACTTGGCTCGGCATACAGGTTATCCACTGGCACGTCGAAGAAGCCTTGGATCTGAGAGGCATGGAGGTCCATGGTGATCACATGGTCACATCCAGCAGAGGTGAGCATGTCGGCCATGAGCTTGGCAGTGATGGGGGCTCTCGACTTGTCTTTACGGTCCTGTCTGGCGTAGGGGAAGTTGGGCAATACGGCCGTTATCCTTCTTGCAGAAGCAGTTTTACACGCGTTTATCATGATGAGGAGCTCCAGCACTTTGTCGTTGACAACTCCAGAGCCTATCTGCATGATGATGTAGATGTCCTCATCACGGATGGACTCCCCGATGGAGAAGGACACCTCCGAGTTGGAATCGCGCTTTATCTCCACATCTGTGAGCTTGAGGCCCAACCTAAATACTGGTGTTAGTGAACATCATCAAACACACACACACCCCTTGGAAAGCCGACACCATAGTTATTATTATACCAACCTTGCAGAAACGAGCTCAGCCAGCCCTCTGTGTGTATCGCTTGCAAGAAGCTTGATAGAGTTGGTTGCCATTTTTGTGTTTGTTTGTTTGTTTATATGACCCGAATGTGCACCGCGACCCTCACCAGTACCGCAATTCGGAAACGCCAATGATATATATAAACGATCCCGAGACTCTATCCCAGTTCCTATTCCTCCAAAACCACCTATTTCCCTTCTTCTTTTGGTTGTGTGCGGTACAACTTTTTGATATTTTTTTTCTTGGCCTGTCATTGCAGCTCAGTGGAATATGCGGGTTGAGCGCCCGTCTCCTTGATGGCAGTAAGGGAGCAGGGACCTAACAGGCAGCGGGCAGTTAGAGAAGCCCCTTCGTAATAAGACGGAGATTACTGGCAGGGGCCCAGCCTGGACATGTGGGGGTGGGCTAAGCCATTAACGGTTAGTGGGGTCACTTATAGGGGGAACAACAAGAGGAGGGGCGTAAATGTCATGGATAGGAATGGCATAAATGTCGTGAATATATATTATAATGAAAAGTTCTATAATACACAATTTGTGCCACTCTATCATTAGGTCTGGTTGGTCAAATTACTTCACTAGGGCACTAGGGCGCAGGTGTTCTCCCATGGGCATCATCAGCACGCAGCCGGAGCCTGCTGTGTTCTTACTTCTCTTCTATTGCCCTCTCGTAAGCCTGCTGGGTGAACTCAGCCATCCTTTCACCCCTGGCACCTCCAATCTCTGTCTTGTGTCCCTCGATGACTCCATTAACGTCTGCAGCGGATTTGTTCTGGTTAAATTTAAAGGAGGCCTCGGTCCTATCGATTTCGATCTCGAGCCCCACAATCCGCTTGAGCATGATGTTCTTGTAGCTGTCTGGGGCATCGGACAGCTTCCAGCGATCAGCCTCGGAGACCGAGGGGGGCCTTTTGCCCTCTTCCTGGTCAATCAGATTTTCCAGCATATCGGTGAGCCAGGCATCGTCCCTGATTATCTTTGGCTTGCCATAGATGTGAACCGAGGCATAATCCCAAGTGGGCACAAACTTATGCGTCTCCTGCTTCCCAGGGTACCAGCTCGGGGTGATGTAGCTGTGGGTGCTCTGAAATATCACCAAGCATTCTTGCCCTGACTCCAATTCCTCGATTTGATGATTTCCCTTGGCCAAATGAACAATCAAAATCCGCTTGCCATCTTTTTCTTTTAAGAAACAAGGGGCATGCGTTGCGATGATGGGGTACTTTTCATCCTTGCCTACAGCCGTGACGATCGTGCCAAAGGGGAACTCTCGAATCACCTCCGACTGTACCACCCAGTCATCTACGTTGAAGTGAGCTGGAATATACATTTTGCTTGAGGCTTTTGTTTTTTATTTAAGATACACCGCAACAACGGGGTGGTTTATAGCTTCATATAGCTCTTTAATACTGGGCCTTACCAATTAAATCACTTGCCTGTGACTAACTTGTCTGGTCCGTTATCAGTTTTCCGCATGCGGAAATAGCAGCTGAGGTGCATATGGCGCGGAGCCTGCCGCATCTGCTCAACATGTGCAGATAAGGGAGTGAGAAGGGCATCAGGCCAGACCGGGGGAAGGAGAGAGGAAAGTAACTCTTATTTTCCCCAACCGGGCAGAGTCAGATCTCAAACACCGGAGTTGGTTTCTCTGATTTTTTTTGTTTGCTCTCTTGAGACCATCAACCTTGGAACTGCCAGTGTGACTGTTTCTCGTATATATATATATATATATATATATGGTTTGATGCAAGTTTAAGACTGGGTAGACTGAAAAAATGGTGGTTTATGGGAGGTGGTTTATGGGGGGTGGCAGGAATCACCTGTGGATCATGAGTAGGATGATGAACGAAGTGACCCAATATAAAGAACTCACTACAACAGGAGAGGAAATAAAAGAAACCGGATCGCCTTCTTCACTTTGATATTTCCTACCCCACAGGGTACCCACAGGGCCCAGAGCGTTCTTGAAGCGGGAGGCGCATATTCACGCTGGGCAATTGCCCTACAGCCCAGGCTCACACGGGCCTTTCCTCGATGTGTCAAAGGGAACAGAACAGTGCCTATGAGGTGTCACCGTGAGCTCCGCCGTGGGCCGTGCCGTGGGGCCCTCTTATAATCACCTTAAATATAAAAATAAAATTACCATTCCTCGAGAAACACATTAAGTTCCCAGTAAATTCCCCTAGTGGTCACTCTTTTTTTTACTCTTTCCTTGCGGATATGGCAATCCAACAAGGGTGTGAAATATAGCAATCCGAGAAGGGAGTGAGAGTTTCCCTCTGCCCTGGGAGCTCTCGCCCTGCTCTGGGAGCTCTCGCACCGTTTCGCCCTGGGAGCCCTCGCACTCGCATTTCCCCTCCATTGGAGGTCCCAATACCCCCCTGCGTATCCTGGCTGGTATTCCGGTACTAAAATAGCCTGGCCCAGGACTCGTTAACTATGGGTGCAGCGGGCCGCATCCCGCCTTACAGAACGAGCCCCCCCGGAGATGAGCTGATGATCCCTTTGCGGGTTGGGAGGGTGCTAAAGGCCATTTGGGTTATATTTTAACACCTGGGGGACAGTGTGGTGGTTGCGAGGACTCGAATTGAAAAATCCGCTCCACCAGATAGTGCCAGCTGTTTATTGTTTTGTCTTGTGGGCACCAGAGAGAGGATCAGTTTGTGCGGGCTCTGTGAAAACTGGAGGCGGAGGAAATCGTCACCACAGCTTGCGGAGAGGGGAGTGGTGTCAAGTTAGCTTTTAGCCTTTTTGGTTCTTTTCAAGTTGCTGCTGCTATTGCTTCGCACTACCCACGGTTGAAATCAAATACATTGCATGGGCCCTCATCACTGTCAGCATTCTCAAAACACAATCCAGTAGCCTTCAACATACTAGCACCTTACCCACTGGACGATTTTGCTATCTTAGAGCATCCTACTTAACATTCCAAACCACCTTTGGCTACTGCCTACAAAGCGCAAATTTGTATATACATCTTTTCTTTCGTTAGCTACTTGAACACCAAACCCCACATTCCCCCGTGGAAAATCACATTCACTAGTTCTACCCACACCCTCTGGGCACTTTTCCAGCCATGTCTGCACTTACCAAGTCCAACCTGTTTGGAAAAACAGCCTTGCAGAACTCCATTGAAAGAGAAAATAAGCTAAAAGAACAGCGACAAGCAAGGATAAAGTCACAACAGCGAGACAAAGAGAGGCTACGATCCCCAACACCACTGGACCCAGACGAGGTGTTACAGTCGGTCCTCAACAGAAATGTCCTTCCACCGTTACTATCCCCAACATTACCACCATGGGTAGCAGGAGACGACACACATAACAACAGTGAAGTCTCAGGTGATGTGAGCCTGAAAGCCACTGCCAATTATGCTCCTGGTGATTCACGGTCGAGACAAACAACATCTGCCTCCCCCCGACACTTCCCTTCATCATCGTCATCAGCACCAGCACCTGCATCAGCCCATAAACAGTCCACTGTTGTACCCCCTAATGGGGCTGGCAACGACACATTACCCCGCAAAGTATCACCGAAGCCATATCCTAGAGCAGAAACGCCGCCCACCTATACTTCGTTCGAGAGGACAGAGCACAATGGAGGGAACCATTACACATTCAAGAGGGATAAGGACGGTAGCAAGTCGATGGAGGTGCTGTTGAACCTGCCCTCGAAACGTCTCAAGAGACTGGTTTCCCATAATACCTCGTCATCAGATTCGATCGGGCTTGGCATCTCAAGAGCACAGCAATCGTCGTCTGCGGATGTATCGAGGAGGGGAATGGCCTCACCGGCTTCTACCCCTTCACCGCCTAGTTCATCAAACGGTAATAACACAAGGCGTGCAAGTGAAAGTGCTCTTTCCTCTTCAACATCAGATCACACGCAGTCTCAGTCTGGGTCTGTGACTAGCTCGATATTCTCCAAGGGCACGACAGGCAGTTCGCAATCGGCCCGTGGGACAGCCACTACGAGAAATAAGGATCCAATCCACATAAGCGGAAAGAAGAGCCCTCATACTAGTGACGAAGACAGCAGCAGAAAGGCCCGGAAGAAGCCGCCCTCACGAAATGCAGGGGCCGATGGCTCTCACGCCGAACCACTGGCTGAGGTGGCCAGCAGCCCAGAGTTGGACAGAGACATGTCACTATTGTTGGGCAAGAAGATCCATTGGTCGAATGTTGCGAGGAATAAAAAGCACGAAGCGGATGGTTTACGATTGTCGTCTCATATGAGGGAGTCTATCGTCACATCCATCGACTCATTGATTGTGTTTTTGGTTGCATTTCACTACGAGGACCAATTGACTGCCTTTACCCGTGCCAAAGAAGCTGCAAGTATAGGTTCGGGGGAACCTTCCTCTGCGACTACTCCACGTGCTGAAGAACAGAATTGGGTGAACCTGCTCCCATATGCCAGCCATGTGATTGCGAACATTGAGGACTGCTTGAAACAACAGTCATCCGGTAGAAATGATTCTCTGAAACACCTTTTAGGCCTGGCCTGCTTCATTAGAGGTACAGTGAACAAGCACCGTGGTGACATCATCTCTGGCCAGTTGAAGGTACTGAGGTCGAGGAAGGTGAAGTTGAGCAAGAGAATAGAGGACTTGACAAAGTCACGTACAGAGAATGCGGGCCTCTCCAGCTTGAAGGAGGAGCTCAAATCTATAACGGACACGCTAATGGAGCTGCATCCAAGGTACTTCAAGGTTAGCCTCGCAATAGAGCGGGATTTCACAAGGGGTGAACAAACGTTCAACTGCGATACAATAAGGGAGAAGTTGCCAAGATGTTTTGGCAACAGAGCGTTGGTGCCGTTTCCCAAGCCTTCTGGCAAGAGTTTGAAGCCGTTGATCGATCCTTACTATCTGCCCATAACATCATACACCACCAATCTACAGGAGGTTGCGGCATTGGGCTATGCTGTGTTGAAGGAGTGGTGCGAGATTGAAGGTGTTAAGACCAACTGGGCACTGGAGTGATATAGTTGTTTATGATTTATGAGGAATGTCATTCTAGGGGGTGTATATAAGGATCAACAGAGGGATAAATGACCTGAGGGGTTAGCATGGTAGACATTGTATCTACAACACCTCTTCAAGATTGATTGTCGACTTGGGTAGGACGTAACAATCGATCAAGCTTACCGGATGGTTATCATCGTGCGGAAAGAACAGTAAGGTGAGAACTTCACACCTTATGTATGAACCGAGAAAAACACACTACGTCAGGGAATATCTAATAGGGTGTGTCTCTGGATCATTCCATCTGGAGTCTGGAACTTCACTACACTAATACATATTTGACCACTAAATGTCACCGGTGTTTGTGTTGACACATAGTACTATTAGTGTCACTTTCCCAACACTTTGTGATTGTATTCCATTAACCATTTAATGCCAAACCTTTCCCAGTACTGTGTCCAACCTTTCGTGAACTACATGCCTTTTGAGTTTTCCCTTCCCCACACTCCCCCTTCCCAGCCGGGCCATCTATGGTGCGAGATTTTGCCAATATTGAGAATGGCAGGCACAACTTGCATATCCACCCGGCTGGCCATCCGTTGGCAGGTTATGCAGCGGGTCGTCAAGGAATTCACCCGGTAGGATGCAGGCCCTTAGGATACAGGCCCTCAGGGCACAGACGCCTCTCAACCCGCTTGCCCTTGGCATGGCCACCAGGAACAGCACACCATAGCACGGGCGATCGCAAGGGGACGAAGAACAGAGTGTGATTAGTGGAATGGGCAATGGAAAAAGAAAGAATGCACATTCTCCACATCCCAGAAGAAAGTCCCACGAGCCACTAAGTGGACAGGTGAACAATGATCGCGATGATCCCTCTATTACTGGACCAATTGTACTCTGATCCCAGTCGATTGAACCAATAAGTGTCATGGGGTAAAGAGCCGGAGGTTGGGCTTGGGCCGGTTCCCACGTTTTGCTGTATACTTTCTTCCTCCCACTTCCTCTACGTGCCCTGCCCGCAGGCCCCCCAAC
Source organism: Kuraishia piskuri (assembly GCA_030567595.1). Lineage (NCBI taxonomy): Eukaryota > Fungi > Ascomycota > Pichiomycetes > Pichiales > Pichiaceae > Kuraishia > Kuraishia piskuri. The sequence goes on from JAJLSM010000020.1 coordinate 15,555, forward strand.
CACAGCCCGCAGGCATGCAAATGCAGGCAATAATGCACCGGTCTGCCCGTGTTTGACAGACACATTGAAGGCCTGCAACGATTCGTGGGGCCGCGCTGGGCCAAGCGTCAAGTCATCGGCAGGAGGAAAACTCTAAATGGGGAGTTTGGCCGAGTCACCTTGGTGTATATGAGAGTGTAAGAATGTGTGAGGTTGATGAGTTTGATGAGTGTGATTCGAGACAGATGATGGAATAGTTAGACGGCTGCTATATATATATATATATATGCACTCATATCCGGTGGTTTATACAGAAATACCTATATATTGCTCATGCCTAGCACCTAACTGATACTACCAGTGACACTGCGCTACACAGTGACATTCCATACTACACAGTGACACTATATATTTTAAGGTGACATTTCACATTACACATATACACTCACATCGAGACAATCTACTGATCTGTATAACCGTCTTTTGATTACCCAGTAGCGCAAGGCCCAGCGATGGCAGATCAGGCAGGGCTGTTGGAGTACACCTCCAACAGCGAGGACTACTACCGATGTGTGTTTTTGGGAATCATCTTCCCATTGATTCCGATGGCTTTCAAAGCTGTGTTTGTTTCAAAAGTTGACACATTCTTCAAGGGTTTGCATGTGCCGAAAGACAACCAGCTGGATGTAATTCACAAAGTCTCCAACACAATATATACACTCTACACCCTGTTGCACATAGAGTTCGTCCTGTGGAGTGTCTACTTTATACTGAGAACTGTGCTCAAGCTCATGTTGTTGGTTCTGCTCGCGTATCCTCAAGTGGACAGAACTGTTGTTGGGGCCACAGACATATTGTTCACAGCACAGTTCTGTGACGATGTTGAATGGGAGTTCTCATATGCCGAAGTCATTGTGTTTGGTGCGGTTTCTGTTATCGCTGAGATGGCCATATTCTGGGTGGCTGCGATTTCATCACCCACAAACCCATCCTCCTCGGTTGTGGACACAGCCCATGGCATCCACAAGGCTATACAGAGCCTCAGGGCTAGGATCGATGCAAAGACAGGTGCCGTGCGCCGCAGGTCCACCCTGACAACTTGTGTGCAGGTGAGACAGCACCTGAAAGAGATGGATAAACACAACATATACTACACCGATAAGGCAACGGTGGAGGAGCCATTCCATGTGGATGATCACGAGGCGGGCGGCGACTGGCTGGTTTCCTCGAGAAACACATCCACCTCCTCTGCCTCTTTAGACTTTGCTGATACCCCTCTGCTGGTGCCTTCATCCCCTGAGGTATTGGTGATTGATTATGACAAGAATCAGCAGACCTTGCTACCGGTGGACTCTCTTGCCTCCATACCAGGTATCCATTTCGGTGGTGGAGGTGGCGGAGGAGGCACCATTGACTTGCCGAACCATAAGCATCTAAAGTTCGGCGGTGGAGGAGGGGGTGGTATTGACTACGGAAGCTCAAGCAGTGAAAGTGGTGACAGTACCATTGCCGGGCCGGGCTCGTACCGGAGGCGAAGTGAAGACGATTCGCATTTCCTCAGCGACACCGAAGCAACATCCTCGATTCACTTGAAAGGCCCAGATATCCAGTCAATGGTGGTGGAGGCATTTTTATCGCAGGAAGAAAAGGAGTTGGTTTCGTGCGGTGACAGTTTTGATACATCCTGGTTGGAACTGTATGAGAATGTGATTTTCTTCAGTAGGCTGGGACGGTTCGTAGTGTGTGCGTGGAGAGTGGACTACTGTATACTGCAGATTACCGAGACCATTCTGCTCAGTGGATTCTTTTTCCGCATTCATCCTTTGACTTCCTCCGAGAACTCCCTCGCTATGTGGAGCATGACAGACTTTCTACAGTACATTGGTGTCCCTATTTGTCTTTGGTGGATGGGACAATACGTTGTGTGGAAGTTTGCTCTCATTTCAAAAGCAGGAAGGGTATCCAGTGAAGGTGGATGGTGTCATCTGCTTGGAAGGAGGGAGAAGCACACCAAGGTTACCAATACTGCCAAAGTAGATGAGACGTCTCCTCTTAGTGTGCATCACTATAGAAATGGTGTTGGTGAAGTGGAGGCCGATGCAGTGTATGACTCCATCAGCAGCGACTACAACACCAACTACTATTCGTACTTTGACGATAGAAATATATGGGGTGCCAACAAGAGTCAGGCGATATTTGGAGAAGATGAGCACATCCCAGGTAACGTCTTCAATGGCAGTGGTGCGCATATGGTGGAAATGGGGCTGGATCCTCATGACATCACACTTAGAAGTGCAAAGCACCCTTACGATCGCAGGCTGCTGGCAGTCAAGCTACTCACAGTGATGTCTCTGACGACGAGCTGCCTCTGGTGTTGTGTCTCGGTATATCTCTTGGGGCGTTATTAGATGTTTAGCCGATGGACTGTTTGTTGGTTCGCCAGCGGGAATTGCCATAGATACCATTGAAAAATTATAGCATTTATAGAGTGAATATAGTGAATAGAGTGATTAGTGAATGTAAAACGAATATAGTGATTAGTGAATACAGATTGAATACAGAGTGATTACAGAGTAGGATAGAGCATATAGTAAATATGAATATAGCAAATACAGCAAATGGTGTAGTGGCAAATAGTGATTTCAGTGAATAGACAATATAGTGGAGATAGAATATAGAACATAAAATATAGAATATAGTGAACACAGAATTGCATCACCACCCATTACCCCGGATTTCCATCTCCTTACCTATTTCGGAAGCCCTTTGGGTGCCGCGCTGCGCCCCTTCCGAAAACTCATCGTTCCCTTCCAAATTCGGCCGGCAAGGGTTCAGTCAAGTCATGCAGCTGCGGGCCAATTTGTTCTTCTTCGCACTAATCCATGCGGTGGAATGGCACTAACAACAGGGAGCACAGTCCGGTGCTGGAGATGTACGCAGCCCAATGTATGGGGGGACGCAACTGCCGGTTGCCATGGGCTGGGATGGGCAAGTTCCAACGGAGAGGGTTGTAAACGGGTTGTAAATGGAAGAGTCGGAGAAACTGGGAGGCTTCTATAACTCAATTTGCTTTGTTAAAAAATCCGTGAGTTTTATCTGGTGCACGTTTGGAAGAGACAATTGCAAGGGCTGTGCGTTTCATTTCTCTGGGTGCAGCATAGAGATTCTTTTCACGGTAGGACTAGTGGTGCTTGACTACACTGAACTGTGCCGTCACCATCTGCTTGACAATTGCCGAGAAATCCGAGAAATCAAGGAAGGAAAATAAACAACGCAAAAAGAAAACTAAAAGGCTTTTGTATTTGGCTCCCTGCTAACTAGAGTATTGGGTCGCACGATCGTTTGTTTACATACAAACCTCCTACATACACACATCGCAAACCACCATGTCGGAGACTCGCCCACTTCTCAGCAGAGGCAGCCAAGAGGTTTCCATCCTTCGGGAATGCTCCAATAGCATTGTGAGAGCAACACAGCTGGCGCTCTATTCAAGCCCCGTCAATTGGTTGCTGGTGTTCCTTCCGCTTGGCCTTATAGCAGGTTACTTGGACTGGACCCCCACCTATAAGTTTGGATTCAATTTCATGGCCATCATTCCACTGGCCTCGATACTGGCATACGCAACAGAAGAGCTTGCTGCTCATGTCGGCGAAACCCTGGGCGGGCTTCTCAATGCTACGTTTGGAAACGCCGTCGAGCTGATTGTGTCAATAATTGCGCTGGGCCAGAACCAGGTCACCGTCGTACAAGCCTCCATGCTGGGCAGTATTCTCTCTAACCTGTTGCTGGTGTTGGGATGCTGTTTCGTGGTGGGAGGCTACAACAGAATTCAGCAGTCGTTCAACCAGACGGTGGCCCAGACGATGTCATCGCTGTTGGCACTCTCTGTATTGGGGCTGCTGCTGCCTGCTGCTTTCCACGCCTCGTTGCCAGAGGATGAGAAGGCTAGCCAGAAGATTCTAGCGCTCTCGAGAGGAACCTCAATCATCCTCTTGGTGATTTATTGCTTGTTTCTCTTGTTCCAGCTGAAGACACACAAGTCGCTCTTTGAAGGTGCTACAGAGGGCGTTGACTCGTTTGACGCTGAGGTTGCAGCCGAAGAAGGCCTTGGCAATGGCGGCGTGGATGGCGGCGAGGATGGCAGCGTGATCAGCGGTGTTTCCTCGGGTGGGGGTCTCCATGTCCACCGCAGAAGGGACTCCACCATCTCAATATCCATGAAGGCGTCGCATGTCGGTGAAACGTTGTCCGTTACGGCCTCACTGGCAGTGCTATTCGTGGCTACCGTCATGGTGTCGCTATCAGCAGATTACCTTGTGAGTTCCATCGATGACATTGTAGAGTCCTCGGGTCTGTCCAAGACATTCATAGGTCTAGTGGTGATCCCAATCGTGGGAAATGCTGCTGAGCATGTCACGGCTGTGGTGGTTGCCTACAAAGACAAGATGGACTTGGCCATTGGCGTTGCCGTTGGCTCGTCTCTACAGATTGCCCTCTTTGTCACTCCTTTCATGGTCCTTGTAGGCTGGATCATTGATGTTCCAATGTCTCTTTACTTTTCTACATATGAGACGGCGGTCATGTTTGTTGCCGTGTTCATCACAAACTACTTGATCCTCGACGGCGAGAGCAACTGGCTGGAAGGTGCCATGTTGCTTAGTTCGTATCTCATCATTGCCATTTCGTTTTTCTACTACCCCGACAATTTGTCTGGCTGAAGAGTGACAAGAGGATTTTCATGAAAATTCGCAATACATATATCAGTAGTTTGTGAACCGTGTGATAGTATATCCACATCTATCCTTCAATAACTGTGTCTAGCTCAGTAGCTCGCAAGTCGAGCAACGACTCACATACACGAAACCTCGTCGCCAACCAGAGCTCATTTATCTGCCACACAATTTATCGCTTATCTCCTCACTCCACATTCTGACACAATAATGACTCGCCTACACTGCTGTAATGCAACGCGTCGCCAAATATGCAATTTATCTACAAACGTGCAGTGATAGCACGCGTATGCCTCGGTTGTCTATGCTCTCATGCCGCTTGTGCGTTTTTAACTCAACCCGCCCTCTACCGCAGAACGGCCAATGCGTCTTCGGCCGTACAGAACGGTGGGCCAGACCTCCACCAGCACTTCAATCTTGCAGGAGGATCAGAGACGCGATAAGAGTTTGGCGGGATAAAACATAAAGGACGGTTCACGGCAAAGATTAAAGGTAATCTTCGGTTGTCTGTGGTTGTTTTGGGTTGCGCATTTTTTCGTGTATATTGCGTGTGGTGAGTGCAACTCATACCGGTGCTAGCATATCACCGACATGACTACGAGGCGGGGGTATATATTTCTGCACCAGACACTGAGCCCGAGCCCGTTTTTGGTCTTAAGGCAGAGTTCGGGTGACACTTATAATTTATCTTTTCAGGATTGTTTGATATCTGGGTTATGGTATGGTTATGACATGTGGATACAAACAGCGCCTGTCGTTCTTTCAGAAATGTGATTCGAGGGGAAACGAGAGAGGCACTCCCCCCCACAGGTACTTCCTCCATGTCACACAATCGTTATCGGACTGCAATCAGCCTGCAAGCCTCTTCCACTACACCATCCGTGGAGTATATCCAAATATTCCGACAGATTAACCTGTTACAGAAAATGGCCCTCAAACCCACCGGCCACACTTCTCATGCCCTTCCTCCTCTCCTCCCCTCCTCAGCTTGCATGCATATAATTAGTTGCGTCTCGTATTTAGCGTGCTGAAGCAGGAGATTTCCCTAATGCGAAATTTAACCTTGAGACAATTTACTACAAGCGACGTCCACTGCCCAGTTATCCCTTGCATTTTCATGCACCTTTACGCGTGTGCTAAGAGGGGCGAGCGGTGGGATTTTTCCTCTTTCGGAAGGAGACGCGTCACCTGCATGCGCTACGTCGTTGAAACATCCCTTCGAAAGGAGTTTGAGAGATGGAGGTTGGTGTACAGAGCGGTTTGAGGGGGGAAAGCGTGGGAGTGAGTGTGGATGGTAGGGGGATCTAGATCGAAGCAACATTTTCACAAAAGCGTCGCAGGTGAGATGTTGGTAGTTTAATATAAGTAGTTGGGTATTTTTCTCGAGCTTTAACTTTTTCAACCACCCTAACGTTACAGAGGATCTCTCTCGTTGTACTTTTCCATTTTGATTTTCATCATATTGAGTCTGAAACATTTACGTCTGGTTAGCGTACGCTGTGCTAGTTTACCGTGTTGCTCGTGATATTTTGTTCGCTTTTTTTTTCTCTTGGCCTACCACCAATATCACACATTTCTACAATATGTCAGACAGACAAGCACTCCACGTTTTTGTGAGGCAGCCCGTCTCCGAGGAGATGATCAGCTATCTCGTGGCAACTACAAACTCCGTCATTGCTATCAGACCCCCAAACAAACAGACGCAGCAGGGGAATGGATACCCATCTCCACCCTCTTCTCCAACTGAAGGGTTGCATCCAGTGTCACTCACTAGGTTCATCAAGAGGCTTATTGAGCACTCCAACGTGCAAACACCCACACTGATGGCTTCTTTGGTATATCTCGTCAAGCTGCGCTCAATTCTGCCACCAAACTCCTATGGTATCGAGACCACCCGTCACAGGATATTCCTTGGAGCGCTCATTGTTGCTGCCAAGGCTCTTAACGACTCTTCCCCCCTCAACAGACACTGGGCAAAGTACACGGATGGCCTTTTGACACTTGGAGAGGTGAATACTTTGGAAAGAGAGCTCATTGCACACTTGGGCTGGGATCTCAGGATCACAAACTCACAGCTGATCCACTGTTTGGCTCCTTTCCTGGAACCAATTAGGGCAAGACTGAGACAGGAGGCAGAAATAAAGCTGCTGAAATCACAGCAACTCTTCTCTTCTGCTCCAGTACAACCTCTTTCTGTTCGCTCTAGCAGGTTGCAACAGCAGACTGGTTCAGACTCTTCTTCGCTCCACAAGTCAATTTCTTCGACATCTCTCAACTCAAACCTCAAACAGATCCGTGCGTCCGCTTCCACCAGTTCGGTGGCTTCAGAGGTGCCCTCTCTTACCTATTCGTCGAACGGCTCCAGTCTCTCATCCTCTTCCTCCACATTCTCCATATCCACTAATGGCATGTCCACCTCTTCATCATACCCCCAGCAATTACAGAACATTACAGAGGAGGCACCATTGGTGGACGATGAAGGTATTCGTTCTTTGAGGCTGAAATCCTCCGCAAGCACACAAAACGTACTTGAAAGGCCCACTTTCAAGCCTAGGCCATTGCGGTTGAGCACTCACGAGAACATAAAGGGATCCTCTCTTTCTGGTTTTCCATTGAAGAAGCCAGTGGAAGGTTACCCAGTGGAAGGTAAGGAGAATAGGCTCAGAGTGGTGAACGTGGACCAGCCGGTGCTCAACCACGTAATTGCCGAGAAACAGCCCATAAAGGATAGGTTTTCATTGTTGAACCATGTTGGAAGAGTGTCTATCCAGACATCTTGAACGGAGCTGTAACGAGTGTTTGTTAGGGATGTGGAAATCCTCTATACCCCCACACACACCTTATTCTGTATAATAGTGCTCTTTTTATGTTTCTCTCTTTCTCTCTTTCCTTTTTATATATAATTTTCGGGATCTGGTTAGTTAGACATGGTGTTTATGATTTTATTGGTTTTTCACGCGTGCTTTGTATGGTTAATGATATGTACAAAACTAGGAAATACACTGTTTTGGTTACAATGTAACATATATATATTGAGTCATCTTTTATTAAGTTAAATCGAAAACAAATGTGTAATACAACAACCACAGTAGCCCCCACCCCTTTCCAGTTCACCTTCAACTGTAGAGATCATCATCCTCTTCACCACCGGTGAAAGCGCTGCCAGCACCAGCTGGGGCATCAGCAGCGGAGCCACCGTTCAATGGGTTGGAGTCCGAGAATCTAAAATTGGTGAACTGACCTCTGGATGCCTGCAACTGCTGGGCATAAGCCTCGTATCTTCTGAGCTCGGCATCGGAGACGGAGCGCTTGGCGGTCTTCATGGCCTCCTCAAAGTGGCCACGGGTGATGTATGGAACGGGGTCCTCAACCTCAGTCTCCTCAGTCATTTCCACGTCTGCAGCAGTACTGGTTGTAGCGGTGCCTTCGGTGCCCTCGGCGCCTGCAGCAGCCTCGGCAGCAGCAGCCTTCTCGTCGCTGATACGCTTTTGGGCCTCGATGGCGTCCTTGATGGCGAACTTGGCTGCTCTCTGCACGATGTAGGATAAGTCTGCACCGGAGAAGCCATTTGTGGTTCTGGCGATCTCCTTCAAGTCGAGGCCTGGCTCAAGTGGGGTCTTTCTGAGCTGAGCAGAAAGAATGGAGAGACGGCCAACCTCGTCTGGCAGTGGGACGTAGATGAGCTGGTCCAATCTACCTGGTCTGAGGATGGCCGGGTCGATCTGGTCTGGTCTGTTGGTGGCGCCGATGATGAACACGTTCTTCTTGGCATTCATACCATCCATCTCTGTGAGGAGCTGGTTGACGACTCTGTCCGAGGCACCACCAGCGTCACCCAAGGAGTTACCTCTGGCCTTGGCGATGGAGTCCAACTCGTCCAAGAACACCACGGTGGGGGCGGCGGCACGTGCCTTGTCAAAGATATCACGGATATTCGACTCGGACTCACCAAAGTACATACTCAAAAGCTCTGGGCCCTTGACGGAGATGAAGTTTGCAGACACCTCGGTGGCAACGGCCTTGGCCAAAAGAGTCTTACCGGTACCGGGAGGGCCGAAGAAGAGGACACCCTTTGTTGGTGCGAGGCCAAACTTGGTGAACTGATCGGGGTGCAACACAGGGTACTCCACGGTCTCCTTGAGCTCCTCCTTGATCTTGTCAAGGCCTCCGATATCGTCCCAGGTGACATTGACGGACTCGACAACGGTCTCACGCAGGGCCGATGGGTTGGAGTTACCGAGGGCAAAGCGGAAGTTGTCCATGGTGACGCCAAGAGAGTCCAGGATCTCTGCATCGATGGTCTCCTCGTCCAGGTCGATCAGGTCCATCTTCTCACGGATCTGCTGCATGGCAGCCTCGGAACAGAGGGAGGCAACATCGGCACCGACGTAACCGTGGGTCTCTGCGGCGATGGCCTCGAGGTCAACGTCATCGGCGAGCTTCATGTTCTTTGTGTGGATTCTCAGCACCTCCAGACGGCCGGTGGCATCTGGGATACCAATGTCCACCTCTCTGTCGAATCTACCGAAACGTCTAAGGGCCGGGTCGATGGAGTTGGGCCTGTTGGTGGCGGCGATGACGACGATGTTGGAGCGGGCCTTCATACCGTCCATGAGGGTGAGCAGCTGGGAAACAACACGGCGCTCAACCTCACCGTTGGTCTTGTCACGCTTGGGGGCAATGGAGTCGATCTCATCGATGAAGATGATGGATGGGGCATTCTTCTCGGCCTCCTCAAAGGCCTTCCTCAGGTTGGACTCGGACTCACCAGCCATCTTGGACATGATCTCTGGACCGTTGATGAGGAAGAAGAAGGCACCTGTCTCGTTGGCAACGGCACGGGCCATCAGGGTCTTACCGGTACCTGGTGGGCCGTACATGAGGATACCCTTGGGGGGCTTGATACCGATGGCCTTGAAGAGCTGTGGGTGCCTGAGGGGCAGCTCAACGAGCTCTCTGATCTGGGCCATCTGCTTTCTGCAGCCTCCGATATCGTCGTAGCCAACCTCGTTCATGTTGTTCTCCTCGTCCTCTCTGTTGATGGGTTCACCCTCGCAGTGTATTATGGTGTCCTGGGCCACGATGGCATACTCAGCGGGCTCAACCTCCACCACTTTGAATTCAACCTGGCGCATGCCACCTCTGACGGTGAACAGATCACCCTTTCTTATTGGTCTGTATGCCTCGACAAAGTAAGGCTTGAGGTACACGTCAAACAGGGAGCCGGTGATGCCTTCGACGGTGTCTGCGATGGGGAGAACGGAGATTCTGGTGGCAAAGTTGATATCAGAGCAAGGGTGGACGGTGATGACATCGCCCAGGCGGACTCTGATGTTATTACGCACGACTCTGTTGATTCTGGCAACGCCGTCCTCCATGTCGTCGTCGGCAAGAACGATGAGGACGGTATCCTTACGCTTCTTGCCCTTGACGAGCACTGTGTCACCACGGAACAGCTGGAGGAGCTCCATGGTGTTGGAGGACATGGCAATCACAGAGTTATCGTCGTTCACGGCATCGTCAACGATGAGAGCTAAGAAAGGGTTCAGTTAGTTATTTTGCCAATTAGGGTGAGCGTTGGTGGGTGGGTGATGATTGGGCCCAACCATTGTCCAATATACCGATGCCGAATAGGGCGCACCCCACACCTCTTAATCCAACCACAATTCATCTAATACTCACCATTGTCCTTCTTCTTTCTTCTCAGAATAGCAGTTGCAGTAGCATCCTCGACTTTTGCATCGCCTCCGGAAGCATCAAGGAGGGGTTTCTTCTCGTCAACCATTGCCACTGTTACTAATTGATATACAAGGTGTACAAGGCAAACGGATCTGGATTACAACAGGTAACAGACAACGACGGCAATAACAATGACAATAAAAAGGTATTTATATACCAAAACTGTGTACCAAAACGATAGTTTCTCGTCAAACTAACACAAAAATGATATGTGCCTATATATGATTGGAATTGGTTATTACAAACAGGTCCTCAACATGTCCCCTTCTTCCATTCCACATTGGCCTCCAATTACGCACTCGTTGACTTATCGCCATGCCACCCGCACTGCAGCGGTGGCAGGGAGCGGTACCAGGGAGCGTCCAGCGAGGAGTTCCCCAAGAGCCGGCAGGGCAAACAGTGGGAGAAGGGAGAGTAGGCGAACAGTGTAGGGGAACAGTGTAGGCGAACAGTGTAGGCGCACAGGCAAACGGCGTGGACCGTGGCGGGACTGAATATTGTAAGGGACAGCTAGCTGCCAGGGAGACTGCCAGGGAGATTGCCAGGGAGAATTGCCAGGGAGAATTGCCAGGGAGATTGCCAGGGAGAATTGCCAGGGAGATTGCCAGGGAGAGCTGCCAGGGAGAGATGGAGAGTTGCCATCGCACGGTGCTAGGAAAACCCACCAGATGGGCGGGGAAAGGCTACTGGATAGTGGGGTGCACGCGATTGGGGGCGCACACGATTGTGTCACCATAGTGTAGTGGTGCTGCCCGAAGCCAGTGGGATGGTGGCGACTGATTGCTGGGGATGTGCAGACAGAGGGTAACGGTTACTTCTAGGACCTTCGATGGAGGGTGGGGCAATGGCGGAGGATAGAGCATTGCATAGGCACTATTGAGACTGGTACTGAGACTGGTACTGAGACTAGTGGTACTGAGACTAGTGGTACTACTATTAAGACTAGCAATAGTACTACTATTAAGACTACCGAGACTACTAAGACTACTAAGACTACTGAGACTACTGAGACTACTGAGACTAGCAATAGTACTACTATTAAGACTACTAAGACTACTGAGACTACTGAGACTACTACTACTACTACTTAGACTGTACTAATTAGACTGTACTAGACTAATACTACTTAGACTACTGCTAGTAGTATTACTACTACTAAGGCTATTAGGACTACTGCTGCTAGTAGTTGTTAGCACTACTAACATGACTACTGCTAGTACCATTAATAGTAAGACAGCTAGGCACCGGTAAAAGTAATATCACTACTGCTAGTTGTACTACCACTTGTAGGAACACCAACACTAAGTGTAGGGAACGGTGATCATGTGGAGAATAGTACTCAATGACATGAGATGATCTAGACGACAGCAAAACGAGAACATCAATACGATGATATCAGCTACTGCAAATATTAGAGGGCAAATGAGCGAACAGCATTGCTAGAAACGCCTAGTTATCCTTCACTGTAGTATACAGTTGATCCACTTAATGTGCCTCAACGGAACTGTGTCCATGAACTCAATCAACTTCAACTATTACTCAACAGTTACCAACTTAGACACTCTACTCCTGCTTGAACTATCAATATTAACTATATAATATGCCCAATACACACTCCCCCTATCTTGTATATTGCACGACCCACATACTGCGGGAAAATCATAACAAACATGCAGGCGGTTGCCGAATCGGGTAATTCACACTGGAAAGAATTCATCCTTGACACACCAAGTGGGACCATACGGTGGGGGAGAGAGAATAGAGAAATGTGTGGAGAGTTGTAATAACACTTGGGGTGTTGTATGTGCTTAGCATTGCTTAGCATTACGCGACAGCGTTGTTGGTTATTGTGATTACTGTTATTGCTATTGTCATTGCTTGATCTTGCTCATTGAGAGGTGTTGCTTACTGCTATAGTCATTGCTTGATTTGCTCCTTCTCATTGATTGGTCTTCCCCGTGGATTTGAACATCTTGGGTAAAGACTCACGGGCGATTACCATACAGGAGGGGTATGCTACACTCACACTCGCATCATTAACATCCATAATCGGCACCCAACAATGGAGCCCGTAAAGTACAACTTTGGAACTTCCACAGACCTCACCAAACATGCCGATATAACAACCGCTCACTCCCATCTGGAGCGTCTACCCACCCTATACGAAGTGCTCAATAGGAAAACAGAGTCGCCCGTTGACCTGTGGTCGTTCTACGTGTTTATGAGAGATGACCAGAGGGCAATCGACTACCTGGACTTCTGGATAGATGTGGTGCAGCATCTGAACCTTTGCAAGACATATGTGAAGGGGCTCAAGGAATCTCTGGTGGTCAACGAGAGACTCCAGATGGCCGATAGGGTGGCAGATGTTGCCAGAAAGCGCTTGACCGACTCAACGGGGACCGGTGCTGACAGCAGAAATAGCAACCAATTGACAAACTCAATGTTGAGACAACATGAGCAGCAACTATACAGCGACGCCCAGGAGTATCCCGACGCGGGTGTCGCGGCACAGCCGACGATCCCCCAGGCTGCTGGCGATAAGAGAAGCTCTCAGAACTCGCGTGGTTCAAGGGTGAGGTCATTGAGTTCCTCTATGCTCTTGGACTTGATCATGGAGGGCGGCATGCTCGAAGATACAGATAGCCATAGGCTGTCTGCGTTCCTGAGAGGTGAGGGCGTTGTGCGGACGAGTGATCCCTTGATACAACAGAAGTTGGACCAGCTAAAGCGCAGCTCGTCGGTGTATGAGCCCAAGATGGCCAGTGGTGGATTGCGCAATAGCGGCGCCAGTGGGGTGGGGGTTGCACCCAGTGGTGCTGGAGATGTATCAATGGATTACCAGGAAAGAAGATACCAGCAGAGGTTGACCGTTGGAGGTGAAGACGAGTTTTCCAATACTCAAGAGGCACTCAGGCAGATCCCCGCATACAGGACTTCTGGTGGCGCGGCGGGCCACCCGAGTGCAGACAACCCTTTTCCCGAGACTTCTGGTGGTGTGTATGGCAACAGACCCGATTTGTACGATGGAGACAAGCGCATCTCCACCATCAACCCTGAGATGCTGGAGACGTTTATCAGGGAAGAATACGCCGCTTCCAGCGTACACGAGGGACCCAGTAGAGCCCAAGGTCGGGGAACCGATAACATATACACAACGGGCGGTACTGGTGCCGGTGGCCCTCACAGCAGTCCCAACAGCAGTGTGCAGTTGCTGGGAGGGATCAATTCCCGTAACGGCAGCAATAGCAGCAGTCCGTTTGTGGTGAGGATGACGCTAAGGGAGTCTTCCAGGCGGCTCATCTCCACGTATTTCATGGACAACGCAGAGAAACGGCTCATCATCTCCGAGTCCATAATACGCAGGATCCGGTATGCCTTTGAGGTGGAAGGGCGAGACGACCCGGAGGTGTTTGACGAGGCACGTGACTATGTGTTCAAAGCAATGGAGAACGAGGCGTTCCCCACCTTTCTCACTGGAGCAGCCATCTCGAACATCACCTCCACCTCGCACGTGATCAGGCTCTTCTGTGGCCTTTTCTTTGCGTTCGTCGCATTCTGGGTCGGGTATACGCTGATCTTCCTCAACTGGGAACCCAAACCCGTGAGAGCAGTGGTGACTGTGCCGTTCTTCCTGGCGTGCTATTGCATCATATCGGCCATCTACTACATAGACCCACTGTTGATCATGCTGGGTTATAGTGAGAGCCGTGCCTCTCACAGTGGGTTGGTCCCGGTGAGAGAGCCATTTGTGAGGAAGCTGCTCAGGGCAAGGGGTTGGTGGGTTTTAACGATCATATTGGGCGCGGCTGCTTGCTTTAGCGTCTTATTTGCCTTGGTGCCGGGCAAGAGGTTATGAGTTTTAGGAGTGGTAACTGTATTTATGTGTACGACGGATATTAATGTAAGTCGGTAAACCGATTCTCTCTCCGTTCAGCAACAACCTATTAGGATTCACACTCTCTGTATAGGAAGGAACATTAGGAGTCTCTGTGTATATTAAACAATAAACTATCAACATTCTCAATCTATATATAGAAAGGAACTATTAGGATCCATACTCAGCAAGAAATTATAAGATTTCCTTTCTATGGTCAACAATGAGAGATCAGAATTCTCTGCCTATATATAGAAAGGAAGTATTAAGAATCTCTGTCTCCGTGCAGCAAACAACTATTAGGATCCTCATTCTATGTTCAACAATGAACTATTAGCATTCTCTGCCTGTTATGATTCTAAGTCTATTATCATTCTCAGTCGATTACAATCAATATACAGGATTCAGCAAACACTCCCTGACTCCCTCTAACACACCTCTACCTTCCCATCCAACCACCATCAACCATCAGTGTCTCACCACAGACGTAGTCGCTTGCCTTTGAGCAAAGGAACACGATGGGACCTTTGAAGTCCTCGGCTTTGCCCCATCGTCCAATCGGAATTCTCTCGGAGATCTGTCTGCTTCTAATGGGGTCATTCTCCAGAGCAGCAGTCATGTTGGTGGAGATATAACCGGGACCAATACAGTTGACGTTAATGCCCTTGGAGGACCACTCGTTGGCACATGCCTTGGCAAAGTTGTGTATTCCGGCCTTGGAAACAGGGTAGGCAGAGCACAGATAGCCACCTTGGAAAGAGAGCAGCGAGGCAGTGAACACAACTTTACCCCTGATACCATTCTCGATGAAGTACTTGCCTACCACTTTGGTGAGCTTGGTGGGAATGTGAAGGTTCACGTGCAACACCCTATCGTATTCCTCATCTGGGTAGTCCTCAACACTGGCACGGTATGAGATGCCCGCATTGTTGACGAGGATATCCAACTTGCCTGTGCTGGACAACTCAAGAGCCTTCTTTGCGATAACTGAGTCAACTTCCGAAACAGACAGAGCCGCAAGATCAACCGCAATGGTGGAGATTGCCGGGCCATCTGGAACGGCCTCTTTGAGAAGCTCAATCGTGGGGGTGGGTGAGGTCGTTGGTCTATGAGTAAAGATGATCTCTGCACCTGCCTCATAAAGTCCTACCGCCATGTACTGGCCAATACCGTTTGTTGCACCGGTGATGAGGGCCACTTTGCCCTTTAATGAGAATAAAGCTGCGGACATGATAATGGAGATGTGGCTCAAATGAAGAGTTTGGGTCCAATGCCACCCAAACAGCACAAATTATAAACTTCTGTCTGGAAAACCAACCACCAAACACTGTGAGAGGTAATTGGGTGGTGACAACAAATTAGGGTCCGAGTGATATCGCTCACCGTTGCGGTTTTGGAGGATTCTGTCCTGAACCTTCTATATATATATGTTTTCTCGGAGTTAATATGAACCAGCCACATCTTATCTGCCAAAAAGGGGTTAAGCGCCTGCTTCCACCGCCGCTTCTGCAGGCGCAATCTACTGTTTATGGACAACTGTGGCTGCGCATGCTATCGCATCCTATGCACGTGATTGCTAGGATAACGTGAGAGGATTAGGGATATAATGTCAGGAGGGGTAGGAGATCACCATATTATTACAGAGCGCCACAGATTAATTCTCAGAGTTATTATTATATTTATATTTGGCTTCATTGGCGTATTCATCCATGCTTTGTACACCTCCTTCTCTATCACTATATGCCCCCCACCATGTGCCCCCACCATACCCGCTATGCCCACCATGAGCCCCCACCCTGCAGTAGTGGGGAGTCCAATCTGACTCCGGGCTGCTTATCCACTATCGGCTAAATTAGTGCAGCAACAGATTTTTAGTTAGCGATATCAGGTATGAAAGGTTGAAAAATATCATAGTTGCTGCTCAGTTGTAGAAGTGATAGGCATATATCACAGACAATTCAGAGATTGTAGTGACATAGCTAGCATTAACTCGTTTGCGTTACCCATCATGGACTCAAAGACCATTGGAATTCTCGGTGGAGGCCAATTGGGCCGTATGATCGTTGAGGCTGCTAACCGTCTCAACATCAAGACAGTCATCTTGGAGAAGGGCGAGTCGTCGCCAGCGAAACAGATCAATGCATTGGACGGGCATGTTGACGGGTCTTTCAACGATGCTGCAGCCATTGCTGAGCTCGCAGCCAAGTGTGATGTTCTCACCGTGGAAATTGAGCATGTTGACGTGGAGGCCCTCAAGAAGATCCACCAGCAGACGGGGATCCAGATCTTCCCACTCCCAGAGACTCTGGCCCTCATCAAGGACAAATACCTACAGAAGGAGCACCTCATCAGCCACGGGATTGCCGTCGCCGACTCTGTTGCTGTGGAGAGCACCGAGGCAGCTCTCTTGAACGTCGGTACCTCCTTTGGCTATCCATATGTGCTCAAGAGCAGAACGGATGCCTATGACGGTAGAGGCAACTATGTGGTGAAGAGTGCTGACAATGTGAAAGAGGCTCTCACTGCATTGGCCAACAGGCCGTTGTATGCTGAGAAATGGGCTCCCTTCACCAAAGAACTGGCCGTGATGGTTGTGAGGAACGTGGACGGAGCGGTGTACTCATATCCAACCGTTGAAACGATCCACGAGAACAACATCTGCAACATCGTGTATGCTCCAGCAAGGGTTAATGATACCACCCAGAAGAAGGCTCAGATCCTCGCCGACAACGCCGTCAAGACTTTCCCCGGTGCCGGCATTTTCGGCGTGGAGATGTTCCTGTTGCCAGATGGCGAGCTCCTCGTCAACGAGATTGCCCCCAGACCACACAACTCTGGCCATTACACCATCGACGCGTGTGTGACATCGCAGTTTGAGGCCCATGTGCGTGCCATCACCGGGTTGCCAATGCCAAAGGACTTCACCTCCTTCAGCACTTCCAACACCAATTCCATCATGTTGAACGTGCTGGGTGCCCCCGAGCCCAACGGCGAGCTTGAGATGTGCAAGAGGGCCCTTGAAACCCCCCATGCCTCGGTGTATCTCTATGGAAAGGGCACCAGACCGGGTAGGAAGATGGGCCATATCAACATTGTGTCCTCGTCGATGGAGGATTGCGAGAGAAGGCTCAACTACATAACCGGCACCGTAAGCGAAAGAGTGAGTGAAAAGACTTTGGAGGAGGAAAAGTCTCCTCTAGTTGCAGGCACCGACAGTCACCCACTTGTGGGGGTTATCATGGGATCGGACTCTGACCTCCCCGTGATGTCGTTGGGATGCAACATCCTCAAGCAGTTTGGCGTGCCCTTTGAGGTGACCATCGTCTCTGCCCATCGCACTCCTCAGAGGATGGTCAAATATGCCACCGACGCTCCCAAGAGGGGGCTCAAGTGTATCATTGCCGGTGCCGGTGGAGCAGCTCACCTGCCTGGTATGGTTGCGGCCATGACGCCGTTGCCTGTGATTGGTGTCCCCGTTAAGGGCTCAACCCTTGACGGTGTCGACTCTCTTCACTCGATCGTTCAGATGCCAAGGGGTATCCCCGTGGCGACCGTTGCTATCAACAATGCAACGAATGCCGCACTGCTGGCCATTAGAATACTGGGGGCCTTTGACGGAAAGTGGTTGAGCGAGATGGAAACGTATATGAACAAGATGGAGGATGAGGTTTTGGGCAAGGCTGAGGTGTTGGAGGAGGGCGGTTATGAGAAATATTTGGAGACGAGGAAGAAATGATTTGGTTTATATCAATGGAATGAACAAATTGACAATGAATTTCATTAGCTAATTACTGGTAGAATACAAAGTAGAGATCAAACGGTATGGGTATAGCAAAAGCCCCCAACCATTTATCTCCGTCTATCCCTCTCCTCCTGTCTATGGAGGTCTCCCAAAATCTCAGATACATACTTCATCATCTTATCCACTTGTAGCTGGGCTGTTCTGACGGTTTCGAAGAACTTTCCATGTGCAGAGAGGTATAACGAACACATCCTGAGCTTCTCCAAGAGGATATGCTCCTTGAACTCGCTCACGAGTTGGCTTGCAATAGCCTTGGGGATGGTGAACGAAAGGGTTCTCTCTGGGATACCACGGTCGGAATCCGTTGGCGAGGTTGTGCCATTGGTATCTGTTCCAAAACCCGATGAACCTTTGCTGGGACAGATGCGGATATCCACCACGAGGTCTCCGCTGTAGTTCTGCTTCTCGAGCTCGAGCGACTTGACACTGTTGACGGAGATTTGCACGTAACGGGAGATGATCACCGACGAGGCAATGATCGGGGCCATCTGTGAAACCACCACGATCGTAAAGATCGGGTACTGAAGCCATGCGTCCGGGATGATCGTGTCGTTGATGGTGGCCGTGGCGCCCTGGGTCTCGCCAGCAGGACGGAACGCGTAGTGCCACCAGGGCTTGTTTTCCTCGAGGATCGGCTGGTTGTTATTCTTCTCGTTGACGAGCCCCACCTGGCTGCTGGGCTCGAACGAGGTGGGGCCTACCACCACCGGCAACACCCCACTCAGGGACGAGAGCGTCTCGGCACAGGCGCCCTTGCCGAGCTCTATGAGCTTGACGATCTCCCACGACGTGGTGATGCACTTGATCAGCGAGTTCCACTCGTGCTCACCCGTGTTGAGCAGCGCCGTCGCTATGCCCCCTGCCGAGGGCAGCTGTTCCACGCTCACATCGTTCACCAGGTGGTCAGGGTCGCTAGAGGCTCCTTGGTGGTGGGGCTTGAAGAGCAGCATCGGCGAACACTGCCGTGAGTGGAGCATCACCCTTGCGAGCTTCAGGATGAACTGCGACTGTAGCAGATTGGTCTCGATGACTATGAGCCGCTGCTGACGGTTGTCCGGCAGCTGGGAGGTTTCAATGTGGTAGATCTTGCTGGAGATCCTCTCGAGGATACGGATCTGAGAGTCAAAGACCGCAACGTGCGATGGCAGCAGGCCATTTCTCGAGATCACATCCATGATATCCTCGAGCACACGGGTTGCCACGATTGCTGAGGCAGAGTCGTACACCACGTTGGAGGGCGAGACCCTCTCATCCTGGGAGAGGTAGTTGATCTCGGCCTGTACGTCCTGCCAGGTGACGGGCTTCTTGATCACCACGGAGGAGTCGCCGCCGTCGCCCTTCTTCTCGCTCGTTGCGTTCTCGCCGTAGCTGTTGCCAAACACGTTGCTCGAGTCGTAGAAGGTCTCGTCGCTCACGGGGAATTCCAGGTTGGCTGGGAACTCCATCATCTCCACGGGAACCCTGTCGTAGGGAAAGCCCCTGTTGATCCTCATGTACACGTGTAGCTTCCACACGCTCCAGATTGAGCGGATGAACTCCTCCCTATCGCAGAGCTGTTTCTTTGTCGAGAACGTCACCATCTCCTCAAACTCCTGCACGGACTTTGCCGCGTGCTGGTCCAGCAGCCCGTTGAGGTCAATCAGCTTCTTGGCCCTCCGGCACCCGTCGTAGACCTGTTTAGGGTATCCCGTTGGCCCGATGGAGCCCAGCAGCAGGATCAGCGCCTTGAGCGCGTTCAACGTATTGAGGTTGTCCCAGTGCTTCTCCGCCAACACGTACCAGTAGTGGGGTTCGCACAGGCGCATGTCCTGGACGATCTTTGACGAGGCGTAGAAGCAACACGTGGAGAACATCGAGTGGAGCAGCGACGCGTCGTTGCGCAGCGAGAAGGAGGTGATGAACTTTTGCTTCTTGGGCAGCAGCGGCCGCGCTGGGTGCACGTAGCGGTAGAAGAGGTCGATGAAGGCCGAGGTGGTCTTCCAGTCTGGAAAGTCGTACAGCTTGAGCTCCTCGTCCGTGATGTTGTGGAGCAGCGAAGACGTGGTGCCGAGGCTGGGAACCGCAAACTTTGGCTTGGGCAGCGTGGGGAAAACAGGAACAACAGACGTGCTGCCATTGACTCCCACCTGTCCTGGAGTCACCCCTGTGGAGTGTTGTGGGGCCATTTGGCTACCACCACCAGTACTTCCAATGCTGTTGGAGTACGAATGGTTGTAAATACCACCAGCACCACCTGTCTGTAGGTCTCTAGCCTGCTGATGGGGAGGTTTTGTCGTGGTTGGAGTGCTCACCGTCGTGGCTGGCGTGTGCCCCCGCAACCCACTCATCTCGCTCGAATAGGTGGACCTTCCAATGTCGGGATATGGCATGTCCTCCTTTGTAAACTCGCGCTGGCGCTGGATCCACGTTGCGGTGTTGTACTCTGATTCACGTGTTGCACCGCCGTTGCCGTTTCTGCGGAACTCCAACGACCGGCTGCTCTCCAATGGTGGTCTCGCCGTGTCCAGCGGCCGGTTCACGCCTCTATAGTACTGTTCGAGGTACTCTGACGAAGAGCCATTGTACCTGCCATCGGACCCACTCCCGTTGACCGGAGGCAGCAAGGTTCCCCTTGGGCCAGGGTACTGAGAGTCACTTGAAGGTGGACCAGGGAGGCCAGAAGTGCTTCCCCGGTGAGATTGGTGGGCAACAGCGGCAGCGGCAGCAGCGGCAGCGGTACCACCAGAAGATGATGACGATTGCTGCTGGAGCATATGGGTGGGAATAGGAAGAGAAGGTGAGAAAGTGCCTCCAAAAACGGGGTTTGTCTGTGGCTGGTGAGTCTGGTGGGAGTGGTGATGGGGGGCCTGGCTGGCCTGGTGGGCCTGATGAGGGGGCGCGCCGTACATCAGCTGACCCGTTGCTGAAGGGTAAAGGGAGATGCCATACTCCCCCCTGGGGCCTTCGACGGGAGGGCTGCGACGATCGTCGGAGTACTCGGAGATGGAGGTGGCCTCCCTCTCGCGGCGAGTGTATAGAGTGGAGCTCGAGAGGGAGTACTTGCGCTCTGGTGGTGAGATAGGCGAGTTCTTGTGGATTCTTCCTCCTCCACTGGCACTGCCCGGGTGGGAGTGGGAGGAGGATGGTAGAATGTGGCTACTCAGGTGGCCATGGGCGCTGCTTGGAGGCAGTGGGGTTGACGTCAAGGTGTGTGTTGCCGATGAGGAGTTTGAGGAGAGGGGCATCAATGAGGACTTGGGCGAAGAGGAGGACATGGGTTTATTGGAGCCACCGATGGAGCCCGAGATGGAGCCGGAGGAGCCGTGGTGGAGGTCGCCATTGCCATTGGGCACCTTCTTCCTGCGGCCTCCTCTGTTGCTGGGGATGAACACACACTCGATGCCGAGGAACAGGCAGTTGGAGCACACAGTTGGCTTGGGCAGTGGGGTTTGTGGGGCCTTGAGCCCAGGAGCCGGAAGCGGTTCACCATCACACTTGATCTTCTTTTCACGACATGCAAGACACGCCCTCCTAGCGACGGGCCTTCTAATTGGCATGGCCGATGTGGGAGAGGTTGAAGCAGACATGATTGGACTGCGTGTTGGTTCCAGGCACTAGAGGTAGTGACTGCTCAGCTCTATGGAATTGTGTGGTGGGGTATTGAAGTGGAGTGTAACCTCAAGTGTTGAAGTGAGTCTGATGTCAAATGTATGGGGTTTCCCGGTGATCACGGGGACTCAGGACGTAGCGGATACACCTTTCGAATACCGTGGGACGTGTATTGTATAACTATTTACTCAACGGCTGACTGCATTACAATAAAGAAATAAAGAAAACAAGTAAAAAAAACCATCCGCCGATCAAAAGGTGAAACAAAACGGCCAAAGCAGGTTGCTCCCCCACCGATGGCCGACCTACAACGGCGATGATGCACGGCTTCCGTATAGCGCAGACCCCCTCGAGATGAGGCCTGATCGGGAATTCGTAACACCGGGAAAAGAAAAGGTGCACGATAAGATAGACTAGACCCTCAGAGCGTGCAGGCGTAGTGGGGAGGGGCGAGCTGGGTGGGGAATATGGGATATGGGGGGAGCGGCGGAAGGTGGAAGGCGGAGGCCGCAAGGGGAGGCCGCAAGGGGAGGCCGCAGAAGGGGGGGGGCAGCAGAGGCAGAGGGAGGCCGCAAAGGAGGGCCCACCCGAGTTGGGAGCCCACACAGAGAGCGGTCCCAAGTAGGAAGGAGGTGCTTCGAGGTTATGCATGGATTTGGAATGCCATTGAAGGCCGTGTGCATGTTTTGCCGGTTCTGGCCAATGGTTACGATTGCCGTCGGTCTGTGGTGGATTAGGCAGGTGAGGGATTGGGCAGGCCAGGGATTGGCCATGCCAGGGATTGGGCAGGCGTGGAACTATAGCACCGGGCCTCTTTCGAGATGGCTTGATGAGGTTGGCAAGAGAGGTGAGAAAAACTCGGAGAACAAAATTGAACGGGATTGCAATTGGATCAGGATTACAATTGAACAGGATTACAGTTGCATCAGGATGGTAATAGGAACGGCATTGCAATTGGAACAGCATTACAATTGGAACAGGATTGATCTGTGGGGAAGCCCTGGGACTGGTGGCATCCGATTAGAAGGAGGTTCACTAGTGGCATCGACAGAGGACGCAATGCAGCAGTGCATGGGTGGTACTTAAACCTTTGCCCGTGTGATTAGGTGATTCTGTGTTGCATACATAAATGTGGTGAGCAGCCGCAGAGGGATGCATTCACCATAGGCGGGATTTCAAATGGCAGCTAACAGGAGGTGTAGGAGGAGGAGGAAACGGCGCAAAAAACTGCCTATTTTGGGGGCATTTGCGGATGATAAAAAAACAAAAGCGGGTTTGTAAAGTGGTGCCTGGGCAGTACATATTAAGTGCTTGGACATTTACTCGTTAGGGAGCGAATCAGGTTCATCACAGGGATGCATATGTGATAGATGGAGATAGCTACATATACGTTAGGCACATCTACATAGGCACATATACATTAGGCAGGACCAAAATCGGTGTGAGGAGGAGGAAGAGGGGGGAGAGCAGGGGGGACATAATGTAGATGTTAATTTACGAGACTCTATCAGGCAGCCACCGTGCTTGGAAGTGTAGCCTCAGTGTGACCAGATCGGAGAATATCTGATTAGGTTTGGGCTTGTTTCAAATACGCGCCTATCGGTGATGATCTCCTCTCTCTGGTGGGGGTGATCTGGGATATGAAGGGGTTATCCAAGTATGTTTGTGCCTGCTCGTTGCTTATAACAAATCCCACGCCATATAATACATTGTAATAATCCCATTGGGTGTGTCTTATTAATATCTCGTGGTGTATTTTATCAACTGCCCCTCCGATCATTAAGCCCCTCTTTCTGTACGGTGAGATCAAATATTACATCTAGCACGCATCTCCCACAATGTATCTCCCATAACGCAACTGCTAATGCACCCTCTACCACATTGGGGCTTAGGGGATCTCTCTCGCACTAAATTTATGGGAGCCTAATTACTGGATGGGCCTAACTGTTAGAGGGGCCCAATACTCGAGGGGCCTATTAGAGGGATCCAACGGTTGGGGGCCACACCCACGGCCATATGGGGACCAGGCAATTGAAGATAGGAGCTCTGCGGGGACTCGATAATTTTTGACAAGTAGGAAAAAGCTCTGGAATTTAAATGCAGCAATGGGTTTGTTGAGAATGATACATTAGTAGTTACTCTAGTGATTACTCTAGTGATGTTCACCGATATGCTGGGACCTACTTTTTTCAGCTGACCGTCTGCTGGGGTGTAAGGCTACATACACACCTCCTTGCACTGTATCGGTAGGTGCGGCTTCCTGCCATGCCGGCCACACTCTGCCAGTTCTGTGTGAATAAATGATCCCTCCATTCCCAACTGTGTCACTCTCTCCATTTTCCGAATCAAATGAAATCTCCCACTGGTATTCTAAGGACAGATACCGCAAGTTGGGCTCCCCCAAACCCTCCCACGTAACCCGGGCCTTTTCCCAGCAACGGCGGCTGACGGGGTTCCCTCGGGACTGCGAACACCGTTCGGGATTGCGATTAGTGTCGGGATCAAACGAGGGGTACAAGTTGGCATAGCACACGGTGTGAGACGGGATATCCGTTTGCTCGGGGTTGTGTTTTGTTTAGCCCACTACTGCCGGCCCATCGGTGAATCCTCTTGGCCCAACCACGACCCACACAACCTTGTAATTCCACGACTTGCTCCAACCTTTGTGCTCTCACGACTCGGTGATTGCATTCCGCTGCCTTAGCTCTCGGAGGGAACCTGCCTGGTGGCCGAGTATCCGTAGCCTGTATTTCCGGGTCACCACAGATCCCTATGGACCGAGCCTACATGGCCGGGAGCCTCTGTGTCCCGCACGAACTCCCACACGGACTCCCACACTCAATGGACGAGGTCGAATACGAGAAACGTATTCGTGTGTGAGAGCAGTCTACGGATCAAAGAAAGTAACCAGAAAAATACTAATAGAACTTCTGGATAATAGACATGGTGATATTAATGGGTGTGTTGTAACACATATACCCTTTATAGAACACTTTGAAGATAGTCAATGGCAAGTTGATCTATGCAAAGAGTGAAATTTCCTTTTAATTAATGCAAACCATTTCCTGAATATTGACTATAAACGTGCCGTATGATTAGATCTCGCTTGCTGCAGTACTGAAATAAAATAAAGAATATATGACAGCAAAATACAACGCGCTTTAGAACAAAATCTTTTCATGTGTTAAATCAACTCTAAGATGTTTATATAAAACTTCCCCCCTAGAACTCTGGTACAGACGCCGGCAGCCCCAATAAAACACTCCTATGAGCTAAATCGCCCCACTGATTACTACTATGATAGACCGCCCCATTGATTACTCCTATGAGTTAAACCGCCCCCAAATGCAGCAACCAACACACCGGGCTGAGAGGATTGCCCGATAAGGTTTGACAGACCCAAAAGATCACCAATACATAAATCAGTAAAACGCAGATAAGACCATTGAGTGATTTTTCTATCAACACGCGTGAGTACCGACTACTGACCATTCCCTACCGACCATATCCCAATAAAGGACATGTTGAACGTAATGGGCCAATCGGTTTTGCCAAGGACTCACCCAATCATGTGTCCCTTACGATCAACTACGGCAGGCAATCCATATATAATGATGTATTTGTAGATACCAACACAAAAAAAACCCAAGAAAAAGAGGTTCACCATGGCACCAATCATAGGGGTAGTAGTAGCACCACACCGTGGTCCCAAAAGGATGTACAAGGCAGAGTACCAGCTGCTAGAAGTAAGTCCCTTAGATGGCAACAGACTTGTGGAAGTCCTTGCCGGCGTAGACAGCCTTGTCACCGAGCTCCTCCTCGATTCTGAGGATCTGGTTGAGCTTGGCAAGTCTCTCGGATCTGGCAGGAGCACCGGTCTTGATCTGGCCGGACCTGAGACCAACAGCAATGTCAGCAATGGTGGTGTCCTCGGTCTCACCGGATCTGTGGGACACCATGACACCCCAGCCAGCGGCGTAGGAGTCCTTAGCAGCCTTGATGGACTCGCTGAGGGTACCGATCTGGTTGACCTTGAGCAAGAGGGCATCAGCACACTTCTTCTCGATGGCGGTCTTGATTCTGATTGGGTTGGTGACAGTCAAGTCATCACCAACGATCTGGATGTCGACGGTGGAGAAGAAGTGGCTCCAAGCCTCCCAGTCATCCTCGGCGAATGGGTCCTCAATGGAGACAATTGGGTACTCCTTGATCAAGGAGGCGTAGAGAGCAGCAAGCTCCTGACCGGTGAGCCACTTGGTTGGGTCAGAGTCTGGGTTCTTGAAGTCGAGGTCGTACTTGCCATCGTGGTAGAACTCGGAGGAGGCAACGTCGAGGGCGATGCCAACCTTGCCGGTGTAACCAGCCTTCTCAATGGCGGAGGTGATGAGGTCGAGGGCCTCCTTTGGAGTGGAAATGTCTGGGGCAACACCACCCTCGTCACCAACGTTACCGGCGGACTGGCCGTACTCCTTCTTGGCAAGGGACTTCAAGGTGTGGTACACCTCGGAGCCGATTCTCAAAGCCTCGGCGAAGGTTGGAGCAGCGGTTGGGACGATCATGAACTCCTGGAAGGCAAGAGCACCACCGGCGTGGGAGCCACCGTTGAGCACGTTCTGGAATGGAACTGGCAGGACGTATGGCTTTGGAGTGTCAGCGAGCTCGGCAATGTGCTGATAGAGTGGGACACCCTTCTCAGCGGCACCGGCCTTGGCGGCGGCAAGGGAGACACCGAGGATGGCATTGGCACCGAGCTTGGCCTTGTTGGGGGTACCGTCGAGCTTGAGGAGGAACTCGTCGTACTCGGCCTGGTTGGTCACGTCGAGCTTGGCGGCAACGACGGCTGGGGCAATGATATCGTTCACGTTGGCAACGGCCTTGAGAACACCCTTACCGAGCCACTTGGACTTGTCACCGTCTCTGAGCTCGAGAGCCTCGTGGACACCGGTAGAAGCACCGGATGGCACAATGGCACGGAACAGACCCTTGGCTGTGTGCAGGTCAACCTCGACGGTTGGGTTACCACGGGAGTCGTAGACGTAACGGGCAAAGATCTTGGTGGCGAACGACATGTTTCTTAAAAAAAGAAGATATACTGTGTGGATGTATAAACAGTTCCAATTGACCCCTTTCAAACCCTTCAAGTGCACTTTTTTTAGGGCGGGTGTCGCCGCTTAAATAAACGCTGCTGCTGCTGCTGCTGCTGCCCCTGCTGCAAAAGGGGACGGCCTGAGAGACACCACATCAAAACTCAGCGCTGCCGGAGGGAGGAGCGAGTGCCTGGGCGATGGGCGGCAGAGGTTGGGTGGGCGACGCAACGAAACCCGGCAATGTGGTGAGATCATTTTAGGGGCGCACGACTGGTAGAGGAGCGAGGGAGGTGCATGTGGGTGGAAATTGCGTGCGAAAGTTGCGTGGGTGGGAGGGCAAGAGGGGGGAAGGGAAGGGAAGGGAAGGGAGAGACCAGAGGGGAGAGGAGCAGAGAGCAGAGGAATTGAGAAGAGCAAAGGAAACATATGGGCAAACATCGTCCAACTATTCATTGAATTATATATACCTGAGCATTGAGCGATTATAAGCATAAACTGTTGCCGTGCTCTCTCTTGAACGCATTTCATCAACCGTCTCGTTAGAGGTTGATCTCTGTCTATCATGCACCCTTTGTGTGACCAGCTGCGTCGAAGGGATGCAGGTAAAATCTTGAAAAGATGTGGAAGATGAGAGAGAGGGGAGGGGAGAGGAGCATCTGGAGTACTCAACAGGGGTTTCAATTGAGCTTGAATTTTTTTTCCCAATGCTCGACGTCATTACACTATCTCGATATCATTACACTATCGATAATAAGAAACATCACACTTGCAGTAATCGTTTGATGTTGACTCATAGCATAGAATGCCATACTTGTCGCGGCCTTCAATGGCTAACGCTGTTTGTTCACGACGCGGCTACTGACAGTCAGTCGGTTAGCGACAATTTTTCACTTCTCGTTTGGGCTCCTTGCATGCCATCAACAAATAACCCGCTTGCTACAGCTCTATAACGCCCTTGCCCTACAACCCATGTTGCAACCGGTTTGCCATGGCCGTGCATACACTCCAACTGCTTCTTGACGCACCTCGAGGTCATCATCCAATCTCGGCGTGGAAAATTCCATCGGAGTTTTTTTTGATGGGTTCTCGTACATCTCGGAGAGGGGTAGCCTTTTGCATGTTGTGTGATACTCCGGGAGGGGGTCGGCCATTTGAGGACTGTGATTGGGTGATTTCCGGTCGTGCCAGTTGCATGATCTCACGAGCTGAGGGGCCCAGTTATCGCTGCGCTTGACTGATGCGGAATGTATAGACGGCTCACAAATTGGTGCTACATCTCTAAACCGTCGGCAGCAAGGCGAGGTCTCTCGGGAGTGACAACGTTTCTATGTTTACACGAATTGAGCCCACAGTCTACTTACAACCTCTTTCTGCATTGATATCCATCCAATCCCAGTGATAGTATCGTAATCGTTTGCATCGAACATACACCACGGGTCTGTTCTATATCCCTAGATAATGTGCCTAGATAGTGTGAGGTATTCTGAAAATTGTCAAACCAACCAACCAACTATAACCAATCCTGGAAATTAACAATACACTACATTTAGATCTCCCTTACGGCTAATCCTTCTATCTAGCATCATTTCTCACTTTGCGCTCCCTACAGAGAAATGTGTCAGCGTTTTACCCGGAGTTCTCGGATCCCGATACCGGGATCGGACGATACGCCAAGAGAGACAACGCCTCGGGCCGGAGCTTACGATACTTGTTGAGGGGACATTAGCGAAACGAAACTAAACCTCCAAATATTTTCCTCCGGGATAAACTTTCCATCTCCCCGGACGAATATATATACTCTCAACGAAGAAATACATCTAAGTGTGGCCAAGTGGATATGCCCGAGTCATTACTGCCGAATTATAACCGAACCTCCTCTCATAGATTGCCGTAGTAAAGCCCGCCCGTATAGTTCAGCTCTCACAGTATAACCATAGAGAGCCCACTGTCGTCCTAATACGGCAATCATTAACAAAATGGTCATCTCACTACCGTGTTTCCCGTTTTGGTAAATAATGGGATTCACACTACCACATTAGATAGGCTAATCGGGCTCTGGGGCAAGACGAACCAATATTTCAGGCCTAGAGTCTGTAGCGTAACTTTACTGGTGGAAGAGATAGACACCAAGTCCCCACATATGTCAGATGATGATGACGATCTAATCATCCTGGAGTCGTTGGCTAAACCCCAACCTTCTCCCAACAATGGAGGCACATCGCCTTCGTCATCCAGTAACTCAACACTGACCCCACACTCTAAACCGGCATCTGGCAACCGTAAAGCCAAGCGGATCAAGCTCAGCACAACTGTACCCAAGGAACAGTGGCCTGATCCATTTAAGGAGCTAGATACAATACATTTCAGGTTAAATTCATACTTCACCTTCCTGTGTTCTCGGAAACACGTCATCACCACGTTTGATCTGCTCAGGACATCGGCTGAAAAATCAATCAAAAGGCCTCTTACGGAGCTGGACGTGGCAAAGCTTGTATATTTGTTACCCACAGACATCGTATTCAAATATGTTGACGAGAACCAGTTTGTTCTGGAAGACAAGCACTTCACGTGGAAGGACGGGTTTGAACAGAAAGAGGTGGATCTCTTTGAACTCCAGGATGAAGACGAACAGCTTCGGTACTCCAAGCAGCTGTTGGTGTTTGAGTTCATCGATGGCAACTTGAAGAAATCCAAGACCACCACCGCATACAAAACAGAAATGAAAATGCCTGTGTATAACCCAGAATCCATGAAGAGGATCATCTCCAAGAGGAATGCAAAGTTTACAATGGCTGTGGGAAGGTTCCTCCAAGAATGCAAGGATAAGGGGATTGAGAATTCCATGGAGGAGTTAACCCAGAGGGCTATGGAGTTGATCCCACAACCCAGAACATTCATAGACCCAATAGAAGAGATGGAAAAGCGTAGACATGAGAAAAAGGACCGCAACACCAATGCGGATACCACCTCCATCACGGAGGTCCTCCAACATCTGAAAACGCCTCCACTCTATAGAAACCAGATCGTAGAGGGTGGTGAGATGGTGTTACCCAAGCGAGAAGCGGTTTATGGGGAGCTCAACTTTGACTTGCCGGATGATCTTCGCACCGCTCTGTCAGTAGAGAAGCACATCGATAGATTCTACTCACACCAGGCGGAAGCTATAAACGCCATACACGAGAACCGCAGTGTGATCATCTCAACATCAACATCCAGTGGTAAATCCTTGATTTATCAGCTTCCGGCTGCGATGGCCCTTGAGGCGAACCCAAGGGCAACTGCCATATATGTTTTCCCGACAAAGGCCTTGGCTCAAGACCAGCGGCGTTCTTTGGTGGAGTTATTCTCTGCTGTGCCGTCTCTATCAGATCTGGTTATAGACACGTATGATGGAGATACGGATAGAGCAGCCCGAGACTCCATCAGGCAAAAAGCCAGTGTGATCTTTACTAATCCGGATATGCTGCATTCCAGCATCCTGCCCAACCATAAGAGTTGGCGGAACTTCCTCATGAATCTAAAATTCATTGTTGTCGATGAATTGCACATGTACAAGGGTCTCTTTGGCTCACATGTAGCTCTCATCATGAGGCGTGTTCGTCGGATATGCCACTGGCTAGGGAATACCGATATCCAGTTTATCTGTTGTTCTGCCACACTCAAAGATCCACCTCGACACATGAACAACATCTTTGGTATTCCAATGGAGAATATCGTTCATGTTAACCAGGACGGATCACCTTCTGGTGGGAAGCACCTGGTGCTGTGGAATCCACCGTATATAAGTGACAACGATCCAGGCAGCGGAAGGGAGAGTTTCATCGTCCAGGCGGCCAAAGTATTGGTGGAGCTCATCATCAAAAATGTAAGGACAATCGCTTTCTGCGTGGTGCGCAAAGTGTGTGAACTTCTCATGAAAGAGGTGAGGCAACAATTGGAGTATATCAAGAGAACAGATCTCCTGGGTGATGTGATGTCCTACAGAGGTGGATACGCTGCTGGAGATAGGCGCAAGATAGAGGCGGAGATGTTCCATGGGAATTTACGTGCTATCATAGCTACAAACGCTCTGGAGTTGGGAATAGACATAGGATCGCTAGATGCTGTGGTGATGTGTGGGTTCCCTATTTCTGTTTCCAATTTTCAGCAACAAAGTGGAAGAGCGGGTCGTAGAAATAACGATTCTCTCACCTTGATCGTAGGGAGCGACGATCCTGTGAACCAGCATTACATGAGAAACCCCCAGGAGCTGGTGAACATGGGATATCCGGATATTCCGTTGGATTTCGAGAATGTACTGGTACTGGAAGGACACATCCAGTGTGCTGCGTTTGAAATCCCAATAACCGATCTTGATTGGGAGGCCTCTTTCTTTTCTGGATATAGGCAGCTCGCCAAAATATGCGAGGAGCGACTAGACTACACAGAAGATCCTGGAAACCTTGGTGTACCAGGTTATGAGTGCAACTCTCGATTCTTGCCATGGCCGGCAACCAGTGTCTCCATTAGAGCCATAGAGCAGGATATGTATGCTGTCGTGGATATCACGAATGGGCGCAATGTTGTCATCGAAGAGATCGAGGCCAGCAGAACTACATTCACCATCTACGACGGTGGCATTTACGTCCACCAGGGTTACCCCTACCTAGTGCGCGAGTTCAACCCTGATGACAGGTATGCCAAAGTTGAGAGGGTAAATGTGGATTGGATCACTTCCCAGAGAGACTTCACTAACGTGGACCCCGTTGAGATCGAACTCATCAGATCTTTACGGGGCACTAGTGACGTCCCCATATACTTTGGCAAAATCGAATCTACAAGTGTGGTGTTTGGATTCTTCAAGATGGACAGGCAGAACAGGATCCTGGACGCTGTGGAGGTTCACAACCCGCCTATAATCATCAAATCAAAAGGGCTTTGGATTGATATACCCTCCACGGCGATGGAAATGCTAAGGCTGAAGAACCTCAGCATAGCAGGTGGCATACACGCTGCCGAACACTGCATCATGAACGTCTTTCCTCTTTACATCATATCAGGCGTAGACGAAATACAGACGGAGTGTAAGGCTCCAGAGAAGGAATTTGCGCACCGCGAGACCAAGAGGAAGCGGCCGGCCCGTCTCATCTTCCACGATGCAAAGGCTGGACAGTGCGGAAGTGGTCTCTCCACTAAGGCTTTTGAGCATATCGATGAGATCTTGGAAAAAGCTCTTTCAAACATCGTGTCGTGTCCTCAGAACTGTGAATGGGGTTGCCCGGAGTGCTGTGCTGCCCCCTTTTGCAAAGAGCGGTCAATGGTATTGTCCAAGCCGGCTGCGCTGATCATACTGGCAGTGATCCTAGGGAAGCAAATTGACCTCGATAGCATTCCCTCGGGGCCTGAACCTAATATGCCAGAGATTGAAATCGAGACGGTTGTTCCTGTTAGTTCGTCATCTGCTGTGAAAATCTCTCCCGATGTGGAGATCATCGATGTGAGAACAGCAGAGAGGCCACTTTCCGAGCCTGCTCCAAAGGATGAGATGGTTCAACTGGTGAGAGTAGTGAGGAATACAGGGAATGAGGAGTTTGCTGAAATTAAGGAAGAAGAAGCAACGGGTGAGGAACAAGATGTGATTGTTGGAGAGACTGTTCACATTTCTGGTGTCTCTGAAATTGAAGACGCTGTGAGCATCAAAAAGGAAGAGGAGGAGAACGAGGTTGGATTGGAGGAAGAACACTCCGGTTTCGACGACGATGATGATTTTGCACATATTTAATAACCGTTAATGACATATATTCGTTTACATTTATTGACCATAAGTTCGAAACTCACAATCTCAACTTCTTGCCTATCATTGAGATGGACTTTCTGGTACTGATCTTTCTGCCCAGCAGAGTCCCTGAGCTTGAACGACCACCACCACCACTGCTCATTTTCTGGAAATCCTCTGTCATCTCTGAGATGGGAGAAATAGGCGCTCTTGAGTTGTGTGATCCGTCTCCTGAGGTATGGCCATCGGTGGAAACGCTTTGTTGACCAGGAGAAGCGACAGAGCTAAGTGAATAGCCATGTGACGCTTCTTGAGGACTCGACACTTCGGGATGGTGATCATTCTGTGCCTGATCAACTGGGCGAGACTGGCCAACCTGGCCCATTATATACGACGTACTCGACTGGTCGGCATGTGAGCTATGTGTGCTATACTCTGTATGGGCCGGTGTCATGTGGCCGGTGTGGAAATTGCTAACCTGCTCAGTACCTGCACCAGCACTACCTTCAGTCATTGCAACCCCATTGCCCACCATGGCTGATTTGCGACGTCCATTGCTCTTTGCATCGGTTCGCGTGCTGGCCGAGTCGTCTTTCTGGAGCGCTGGGCTATCCAGAAGATACCTTGGCCTTGCAAGACGGAAGACATGCTGCACGGGGCGGAGATATATAGAGGCAAGGGTGCCGATGTTCAGCTCCAGCTCCTCGAGGATATCATCGGGTAGCTTATCGGCCTCAGTATTGATGATGGGCAATTTGGAAATGGTGACCTGCTCAGCAGAGCCGGGGAACTCGTTCTGCGAGGAGATCAGCCTCCAGTAAAAGAAGCCTCTTTCTCTAAGGTCAGGGTTATCCACATCTTCTATGGTCCACTGAAGCACCTTGAGCACCAGCTGTTTGGCCTCACCATCCGTGTTACCTGGTGTGTATCCCATCTCACCCAGTTGTCTACTCTTTACATACGTTTTCACACACGCCGTCAACAGAGCCAGCTGTACCTCCACCACCTCTTCCCTGTATGTAGCAGCGAAGGAGTCCAGCAACCCAACGGCATTTGGAATCCTCGAGCTGTGCTGGCCAATGACCCACACTATGGAGGCCTTGGACTCCAGCTCATCTATCAACGAAACGTGCTCCAGCAAACTGTGGATCAGGCTGTCGTAGCGGCCAGGATACCTTCTGAGGATGTTTTTGGAGACAATCGCACCCTCTTGCACGATGTAGGAGATACCGTTTGAGATGAGTCCCAAGAGGGCATCCACACAATTTTGGCTAGAGTCTTCGAGCTTTATCGCCAGATTGCCAATGGCACGGATACTCTTGCGCACCATCTGGACATCCACCTCAGTGGCATATTCCTGCAGCTCCCCCAACACCACGTCGATGTTGGAGGCATTGGCCAGCAGGTAGATGATCTCCAGCTTTGTGTCCTTGATATATATGGGGTCGTCATATTGACAAAAGAACATCTTCACATCTAGGCTCAACAGTGATGGCTTCGTCAGCAAGA
This sequence comes from Kuraishia piskuri, assembly GCA_030567595.1. Lineage (NCBI taxonomy): Eukaryota > Fungi > Ascomycota > Pichiomycetes > Pichiales > Pichiaceae > Kuraishia > Kuraishia piskuri. Next base: position 49,621 of record JAJLSM010000020.1, read on the forward strand.
GCAAAATCACATTACGCAGGGTCAAAAACTGCAGCTCGGCAGGTTTGCCCAGCAATGACAACAGGGCACTGCTGATGCGCTTGGGAAGAACCGGGATCTGGTCCTCCGGTGCCTTCACATAGTTGCAGAGGTATATGATCACCTTGAGACAATTGCATACGACAGAGCCGTTGGAGTGCTGGAGGTATCGCATCACCTTATCGATGAGCTCGCAGGCATCCTGCGAGGTCTGGGGTACGTATGCCATGAGTGCATTCAGCATATATATCAGGTACCACTCGTCACACTTGGAGAGGTTGCCGGCCAGATCGTTGGCATGTGCCTTATCTATGTTGAGAGATAGCTTGGGGTACCGCTCTGTGATATCGCTGAGGGCGGCCAAGGCGGCAGCGACAACTGCCGTGTCGGGGTCCTTCAGCAACCCGTTGAGGGCCTCGATCAGCCCTGGTGTCTGGTGGGCAGTCTTGGTGCTGGACTCGTACAGTTTGGCGACGCCAAACGCGGCCGACTTCCTGATTCCTGGGTCGCTATCTCTCAGCCCAGCCAGTACTGGCGCAATTGCCTGCTCTGCACATTCCTTTGGAAGGGATGTGAGCGACTTGAGGGCCATCTTTCGTACGGCTGGGGGGAGGGAGCTATCGCTACACATGTCGAGTAAAAAGGGCACCACCGACTGCACGGTTTCGCGTATTCTTACCGGGGAATACACCGTAATGTAGTGGAGACACATCTTGCGTGTTTCCAGGTCCGATTCGCTTGACTTTAGTATTTTAACAACCTCTGCAAACAGTTCCACCACTTCGTTATTGCCGATGGTCATGTTTGCTATGATTTTCTTGAGGATGGTCTTCTTGCGCGCATGGCTCTTCTGCTTCTTTTCAACCTGTTGCAGCTCCGAAAGGAGGTCTGCTGCTTTTACCTGTTGGTGTTAGAGATCGAGAACAAGTGGAATAGAGGTGAACCAAGGGGGAATGAAAAGGGAATGGTAAGACATTAAAAAGCAACCAGAAAGATAGCCACACTGCACCCTTACTCACCCTCGTGTACAACTTCGAATCACTCATGGTGGATCGTGTGGGGGGATGCAATCAGGATGTGATGATCTGAGCGGGTTTTTAATGATTCAACCTCCAATGATGAAGATTCTCTGAGATGATGAAATATCTCAGCTTCGTCTGACGAGATCCGTGGTGAATTGAGAAAACCCTGCAATGATATGTAAAGAGTAGGTGATAAATGATGGATCGTCTATCAATACTTGCCGCGTCTAGCCGTGGGTGCTTAGTGAAAGGTAGCTATGACCCAGGGCGTATTCTCCAGTATCGCCTATTCTAACGGTCACCAATAATGGACAATGAGCTGCTCATTAATAGTATACCAGATCCCACAGTTTGTCCGTGTATCTACCTTCTTCGCCAAACAATTAAAGCACTTAATGACGCTCTAGAATTTCACTCATTATCACGTAGCGCACCCCAGACGCCTAGCACCTGCCTGCTTAAAGTGCTGGTCGGCCTACTGGACTGGCCCGCTTACCGTACTGCTTGCCGTACTGGCGTGCCTACCGTACTGGGCTGCCTACTGGGCTGGTCTGCCTATCGTACTGAGCTGCCTACCGTACGCCAGTACTTACCGACCGGCCCACTGGGCTGTCCATACTATGTCAGCACCATCCCTTCCGCCTTACCGCCATACCGCCTGCCGGCGTGCCATTTCCCCATCTGCCTTCCACTTAGTACCTGCCCACCGCCTGCCATCCACCGGCGAATGCCATTGCCGGAAGGCCTACAGAGCCGAGCTTCCCTTACGAGAGCCTTACAGAGCCTTACAGAAATCTCCCTTTGGGATCTGGTGACTATATCAACGGAAGGAGAGCAGTAGAGGAACAACAAAGGATTCAAAGGAGTCATTAAGGTGTCAGTGACAGCTGACATTAGTGTCGTGTAGGTGCTACGATATTGCATACATATGTGCTACATATGTGCCACTTATATGAGCTCCTTATATGAACTCCTCATACGTGCTAGTCATATGTGCTCTGCTACAGTATGTGTTGTGCTACAGTATGTGCTCCTATGGCATACAATTTATAAGCCAGAGTACTGTCACATTACACCATACAATAGATAATGCACCAGAAAGCACTGCTAAGTATTATAAACCTTGGATCCGCTACTGTAATATATATTGCAATAACCGCTATAACCGCTATAACCACTATAATCTAAATATAAATAAAAAACCATACCATCATAAACTCATCACAACTATTCAACACCTTCAGAACCATCGCGCTAAGACTTGCATCGTAGGTAGTAACAATATTAGCTTAACCAATACTGGGGTTACGATTGAATCAACCCGGCTGCCAAAAACAGCAGCTTATAACTTGCGGAGGACACTGCAATTTGGAATATCTCAATCAATCACTTCCGAGCATGTTGATAAACCAAACCAACCTCCACTACACTACCGCATACCCACTGGCATAGCTCACACTGCTATCGTCAGGCCTCAAGGCATTGTTGCTTTGGGCATACCCAAGCCAATGAAGCTTGCCGCCATGTAAGAGTGAGCCTTCGGTAAACTGCTCGATCACAGAAAGCAAGACGGAAATCGGCTTGGCTCCACAGATAGTATTCTCCGTTTCCACGAGGTAGTTCCTCCACTGCTCATGCGATCCTGTCGATGCTACCCTCATTGCCTCCTTATCTAAAGCCTCTATCGATTTGTATATAGGAAGAGCATCCGCCGCGATACGGCTCTGCCTCGTCAAATGCTTCAAACCATGCAGTTTCCCATTGGGCGTATAGGCCATGTAACCAAAACGCGACCCCCAGTGACAAAAGTCCGTGCTGATGACGAAGGCGTTCTCCTCGTTCTTGAAGTAAGGCAGCAGAAAAGACGCAAGCTTGCGCTCAAACACCTCATCAGAATGAGAAATCAAGATCGGCACAATGCTGGGAGTCCCCGTGGCAAGCGACTCCGTCACCTTGTACAGGAAGGGCATGTGCATTTCGAATGAGTGCTCGTCCTCGTCCATATCTGAGCCCATATACTTGAAGAACGACTTGTCTTGAGCAACCAATTCACGCACCACCTGTGTATCCACCGGAATGTCACCCAGAGGCGTCTCATAAACGTCGAACGCTGTTGTGTAGACACACCCCTTGAAGTACACGTGGTGAGAGGGGCCCATGATGAAGACTCGTTTTCTATACCAAGAGTTAGTATGGGAGGTGGCCCGAAAAACAATCCTATACTCTCAACAATGCATATCATTGGATCTCTAATTCATGAGTCCCTTTTCACTTACACTTTGGTGGTATCCCATGTCTTATATGTCTCTGCCAATCTCGCCCCGCAATATGCATAACCGGCATGTCTTGATCATGTTAGTGACGTGACATCCAATACGGAAGGAGCCAAATCATGGATATACCCTCCTGTTATCAAAACACACCAAAACTTAAATAGCCATTGCTCATTCAGCAACACAACCAAAACTTTGTTCAACTTACGGTCCAACGAGAACCCTTGCACCTGGCACACTGCCCGGAGCAGCCGATAGCAACTCCTCCAGCTGCTTATCAAGCCTAGAGGCGGTGCCTGTATACCACGACCCCGCATGAGAAGCAGAACGCACTTTCATCTTTGTAACAATCGATGGAAATCAAATGTATAGGTGGATAATAATTTAATACAATACAAACGTTCAAAGTGCTGGTTAATGTTTCCCTGGGAATAGCGCAGATGAAACAGATACTCAAATGTGGAGAAGAATCCCCCAGGCTGCTCATCTCTTGCCTCCCTTATCTTTCCCTGGCCCTGTCCCAGCCTTCCAGTCCCCATGCAGCCTGCCAGTCCCTACGGCTCGCCTTACATTTTCCTCCAGATCGCAGCCTGTGCCGTCCCCACGGAGCCCATCTTTCCCCACAAAGCCTGCCAGTCCCCACGGCTGGCCTTACATTGCCCTCCACATCCCCTTACGATTCCACATGCCGCGTGCTCCCGATGGGTACACAGCATCGCCCGGCCCGATTTATGCTTATCGGCCCACGCTGTAGTTTTCGTACGGGCCGATGTGGGTTTGCTTCCCCAGGCCAGACCTCTTCCCGACCCGTACTCTTGAATGCCCGGTAACCAAGCAAGCCGATAAAGTGAAGGGGGCAGACCAAGTTTCTCTAGTTAGATCACTAGAAGTGCGACTTACAGGGCTGCACAACTAAAAGCGATTACTGAAACTACAGATATTCTTTCACCATTTTTTATCTTCTGCTTCTCTGTCCATCGTCACAACCCGTCCCAACTCTCCTTTCTCGCAACACCTTGGGACTTCCTGGAGTCCAAGCAGAGTCCCAACAGAGTCTGTGCTTTGCTGTTCAACTCCACAAACATGAGGAAAATAGGACTACCGTATACATCAGATAAATATTAGAGTGTTTCTCGATTCTGACAACGGTATAAGGTCACCCCAGATACCCACCAAAATAATTGGTATTCTACCGCAGCTTCGGCGCTGCCCACCTAATCCCACCGTGCCACCCCTGCAGCAATAGTGACGATGTGTAACCTGACTCCCTCAAGTGAAGGGCAAGAGTGTTCCCATCTGAAAACACATTCCGTACAGCCTTCAAACAGTTTCCCGGAACTCCTCGTATCAATCCTAATTTCTTTATACAAATCCTTAAGGCACGGCGTATGAACGGACCGTTCCGTACGGGCTTCCTTATTCACTTTTGGTGTGGACACCCCAATTGCCGGTCAAACATGCCGATATGCCGGCATGCCGAAATACTCACCTCTCATATCGGGATTATCCTTTGACATGATCAAGTAATTCTACCAAACTTAATATATAGAACTTTTTTTTTCAATAATTTGAGAATCGTATTTATTTGTTTCAATCCAATAAACGGTAATAAATCCCTCACATCAGGAACCATTGCCTTCCCCCCGCGTTTTCCCCCGACCTCAATCGCACACATCTCTTCAGTGGAATAAAAACCTATTGTACTTCTCAATAACCTTCTTTGCACCCGCGGAGTAGTGTTCCTTAGAATCAAATTCTTCCAGGACAAACTCCTGAAGGGCTGCCTTGCCTCCTGTATTTTCAACATCCTCGATGGTGGCTCTCCCAACATGCTGGGACTCCGCGACATCTGTAGGAAACCCCGGGAAATCTGGTCCTGCAAGACCTCTCAAAAATGCTTCTCTCTGGATAAAGGCATACTCGGCATTGATACGGCACAGTGGTGAAGATGGAATATACATGACTGAGGCATCGTGATCTCCTTCATGGATGGGGTCCACAGAGTGTATGAGATCGCAGTGCCAGAACACGGCATCTCCTGGGTTGACCCTTGGAACCGGGGTCATAAGGTTCTCGAGCTGCAAATCTGGATGAATGGAGTCAGTAAACTCTTGGGCTTTTCCTGGAGAGGCACCTGGGAAATCCGTAGTGTCCAGGATTAGGTTATCATTGGCATCGAAGAAAGGCCTCAGCAAGAAGTACGAAGTGACTTCTTTGACAAGTGGAGCAAACATAATAGTGCCTTCTCTTGGTGCGATCTCTGACATGGCCAGCCAGCCTTGAAACGTCCTAAAGGCACTGCATCCACCACTGGAGACGTGCAAGTTCATATCGGCTTCGACACGGTGGGTAGCATCAAACGCATCATATTTCTCCCATTCACCTTCCCAGATTGGTGAATAGCATTCAGAGTACTCTTTATCTTCCCATCTCTCCAAAGATCCCGAGTCGGCATGAGGCCCGAGCGAAAACAGTGCGTCACCAGCATTTCTGATCCTCAGTCTGTCTGCGTAAGATATGTTTTGATCCAGACAGAGCTCGGCATCCTCTGAAGCATGCCATAGATGGTTCATAAAATTGATGGCAGCCATCATGTTGGGGTGGGAACGAGCCGTGACCTGGCTCTTGCTCCAATAGAGCTCATAAACCACTTTAGCACTCTTGGGAAACCCCTTGGTGTTGGGATTTGCTCTGATATAAGCCTCCAGGTCAGTTTTGAACTGTCTGGCCTGCTCTTGGGGGACAACATTCCTGATCACTACACATCCTCTCTTGTGGAGTTCCTCTCTCTTTTCAGGAGATAGGCGTTGGAGTTCTGAAAAGTCAATGGAGGGTATGACATCGGAGCCCTTTTCTTTGATCTCTTCAATTCCTGCCTTGAGGGCTTGCTTCAGTCTAAGCCAGGAGGCCCTGACCGCATCTGGGTCTTTGATCAGCCTCTGCTTGAGCTCAGCATACTCTTGAGGGAGCTTGGAGGCATCAACGCCTTCCAAAGAATTGAACACAGAGGAGATATCACCACTGGGCCTGACTTTAGCCTTGGATAGGTCAGCCACAGGGTATTTGTTGCGCAGATACAGAACGGGCTGGGATCTTGGAGCAATATCAGACGAAGAGGTGAATGATGCAGTGAGAGACATCTTGAACGGTGTGAAGTGTTTATGGGTTGACCAATTGACCAGTGGAAAATTGACCAACGGAGACTATGTTAACCAACAACAACCGAATGTTATCACAATAACGACAATCATGCACCCATTGAAGCCTCTTTGGAAGGGGGTCGTTTTATATGATATCTCTTGAAAATCTGGGGAAGGAGGTCACAACTGCCCTGCATACTCCCGCATATTTTAGCACGCTTACATGCATGTAGAACCAGACGGAGACACATTTCCTAATACGGCGTTCCTCCCTCGGGAGGTGAGGAGGGCAATTGCGGGAAAACTCTAGGACACGGGAATGGTGGGGAGAGAGGTTGAATAAACATCTTGAAGAACTTCGAATGGGGTGATAATGGGCAAAGATACACTTGACATGTCATTATAAAGTTTGTTCCATTTAGTGGACTGGAAGGGATACCATATTTGGGTATTGCCTTCAAGGATAGTTAAGGGAATGCATAAGATGACGTTGCAGTGATAAATTGCAATGATGAATTGTAATGATAAATGGTACGCAGATGGTCATAATGACACACAGACAAGCTCAATGAGACATCGCGCTTATTAGCAACGTTTAAATGGAGAATTGACCACAATTGCTTGTGTCACCGCAATTATCCCAATAGTGTACCCGAATAATGATCCACAGCATTTAGAAGCTGTGTCTACTGTGTCTCTACTCTCTATCCTTCACCGTACAGCTCACCAGGCCCATCTGCGTCCTACCTACGTCCTACCTACGTGCTGCATAACAGCCCTCCCATTTTGAAACAACAATCCATGGAGTCCCTGGAGTCCCTTTCTCAACCAGATGCCAAAATCATCCTTCTCCATTGAATTGTCTCTCCAGAAATTGTCCGAATAGGTGCATCTATCTCCCTTTGCATATCCTCTTCTGCATATACCTCCTGTTGCATATATACTCTATTCAAGATATGCTCTCTTGAAAATCCTCTCTTCCATATTCACTACCCTCCATTCCTTCTAGCCCTCCATGCGTTCCCTCCACAACCCACGCCGTTCCTCCCTGTGCGCTCCCTCCACACGCTACACGCCCCTCCACTACCCACCCGCATCCCCTGCATACTCCCCCGGGGATCGCCTTGCTCCTAATATGGAAATCCGTCCTATTTCTCCGCTTTTCGGAATGACACCTCCCCCTCCAAGGCCCCTACGCTGGCACCTCCTGCAGGCTGGAGTCGCTGGGCCGCTTGCCCATAGCTTCCGCACGGCATCCCCACACTGTCAGTGCGTACGCGCCCAAAGGCTCATTTTTTTTCACACTGTGGTGGAAAAATTGGAATTGCAAAATAATTGGTCACCACGATAGGCAAGCCGACCGAACTGGAACCCACCCAACTAGAACTCAACTAGAGGTGCTGGAATTAGCACTCGACATCGGGGCTTTTGCTATTTGCCTGTTATTGTGGGATTACACTGGGATTATACTGGGTTCTGTTATACTGAGGATCCGTTTATACTGGAGTCATTTTGCGTGCCCGGTGTTTGCTTGCAGCGTATCAACTACGTCATAAGGAAGGCTTTGTTTTTGCTGAATTGTGGTAGAGGACGGATTGCCATAACAGTCGATTTAACAACAGGCTGTTTTTTTTTTCAGTGGAAGAGATCTCGTTTAGTGGAATAGCCTACTTGGTTCTGGTTCTACCACCTGATCGAAACACAGTGGTTGTATAGTGCACGCGCTTTCAGTCACACCTTTTGCTGTGAGTTTTTTATTAGATTCTTGAGACCGTGTCTTTCCTCCTAGTCAATTTAAGAATGAACGCCGGGTGTATGGTGACAACGTTTTCCCTAGGGAAGCGAAAGGTTAGTATTGTACGAGGTACCGCAACCGTTTTGAAATGTTACATCTTCTTACCACCGAATCTGACTAACAACCACTAAAGCGCTCTGTGAAAGCTTGTGAAAGGTGTAAGAAACACCACCGTAGGTGTATTCTCCAGTTTGAGAACACGACATGTGACAACTGTAAAGCCGGCAATCACCAGTGTGTTTGGGAAAACGAAACAGGTACGGAGGTGGGCAACGATGGGGCTGTCACCGGTATGTTCAACGGGACGGTGCCCTATGAGGCCACCAATAGCTTTGGCAAGAGAGGCAGTAGTTCTATCGACGGTTATGACGCTTCGGTTGCCCAATCCAACGGCCGCCACTCCACAAACACATCCTTCAGCTCCAAACAAGAGTACCCTTCACAAGCACCCGATGTAGGTACTGTGGTGAAGCGTAAGAAGTCAAGCGTGTCCTCTGAACCACCACCTTTTGACTACAATGACGAATTCGTCTATGCCAAAGTCCTCGACAACAACAACTTAACACCACAGTTTGTGTGTGCAACACAGCCGTTGGCCCCGCTCCTCAGCAGAGACTCCTTCCTCTGTTTTGAAGGTGAGGACTTTGGCATGTTCTACCCGTGGCGAGACAGGTTCGACAACTTTGGAGAGCGGATTGTCACCATCGACGACGATCTCAAGCAGTATCTCCAGCGCAAGGGGGCCTTCACGCTGCCGCCCATACACCTCCAGCGCAAGATGGTACAGCTCTACTTGGACAACGTGTATCCCCTGTACCCTGTGGTTGAGCGTGCGGCCATGAAGGACATCCGGTCCATCCCCTTGATCCTGCTGAACGCCATGTTCTTGACCGGTATCAGGTATGACACGTCCATTGAACCTCAAATGGTCAGGGCCCGTGCACAGGAGTTCTTTCATCGATGCGAGCTTTTGGAACAAGTGGAGTCCAATAAGGTGACGCTCATCCAGACGTTCTTGTTGCTGTCGATCCACGAGGAGGGATCGAACGGATCAACTTCTTCAAAGACATACATCTCAAGGGCATGCATCCTGTGCGAGGAGTTGGGGATACCCAACCTTGCGGGCAAAAATGACATCTTCGAGGGGCTCGGCACAGAGAGGCCCCAGGCCGACGGCGGAGACACAATGATGAACAACATCCCTGTGCCCAAGCAGTCGTCCCAAGGGAAGACCACCTACAAGAGGGGGTTCTTGCTGAGGTTGTTCTGGACGTCCTTTTGCTGCGACCGTGTTGTTGCGGTTACCAGTGGCCGCGCGATGCACTACAGCCGCGCAGATCTCATCGTTGAAGAGCCAGAGATGAAGGACTTTGACGAGGGAATCTACCAAAGGCTGGACTTTGAGGTGTTTCGCACTTGGTACTCCGTGTGCCTGTTGCTGGAGCGCATCCTCATAGTGTACTATCGCCCACCCGCCAATAGGGACACAACTGACCTCACGGTCGAGGAGGACCTCATGTCTTGGAAGGTGCCATTGCCCCACATCATCGGCCCTCGGTATACCAAGTTCATCGAGCTGTGCCATAGCTACTGCTGCATCCTCTTCCTCAGGTGTAAGATCGACTTCTTGTCGTTTGTAAGCGCCCTGAACTACGAAGTGGATGCTGCCAACGGGTTGACCACCCTCAACGGCAATTCAGTGAACACGGGCTCTGGCGGGGGCAATAATGGCAACGACCTCACACCAATCTCTGCTGCTGCTGCCGCAGCCAATGCCACCTTGTCACCGTTGTCTGATCTATCTTCAACCTCGATCAAGTCATCTCATTCTCGCATCAGACTTATCCACAAGTACTCCACAGATATCATTCAGTCGCTGTCGTCGATGTCTCTCATCCACCACATCACCATCATCCATGCCGTGCTCCATGTGGTGGTGATCCTCCACTTGGAGATCAAGGCATTGGCCCAGGTGATCGACAAGGCTTCCGATAACTCCGGAATGGAGTTTGTCTACTTGTCTAAGAGACACGAGCAACTCACCCAGTCTATGAAGTTGCTGGAGATCCTCAAGGACTACTGGTGGCTTGCCGGGGCCTCGTATCATTTGTGCAATAAGGTAATGGCCAAGGGCGAGTACAGTGTTCCGGCCACCACAAAATCGGAGTACCCAACCAACAAAACGGGAGATTACCATCGAGGGGATTCTATCAAGCCCTCCAGGATGGCCACTCAGGTAAATTCACCCAGCGAAACTGCGCAGCAGGGCAATGGCCAAGGAGAGATGAACAATTTGGGTCACTCCGTTGGTGGTAACGGCAATGGCAATAGCAGCAGCCATAACAGTGGAGGCATTAATGCCTTTGGTAGTATGACCAATTTGAACCTCATGGATACCAAGAATATCCAGGATGTGAACCTGTTGTCACTCTTTTCTATGGAACATTTTGCCCCAAGCCCACTATAGGCGGGGTTCCAGTATATATATATGATGAAGTAATGAGATTATGATTAATGAAACAGGAGAAGTAAAAAAGAAGCAACAAGTCACATCCTTATTATGACAACAGCATGTATTTGCACGCCGTACACTACCGACTACCTACACATACATACATATATATATACACCTCTAGAGCCCTTGCACTTAGTCCTCCTCATCAAACTCGCTGTCCTCGTCACTCTCAACCTGGTTCTCGATTTCCTTCCTCTCCAAAAGGGCCTGGAGCTCTGCATCCTCGGTGGCAGTAACAGCCTTTGGAGCCATCGTCACGGTGCAAGCACCTCCGCTCTGGGTAATGCGTTCGTTGATCTTGGTGATGGCAAGCTCGAGGATCTCTATTCCCTGCTGTTTGTCCAGAGACTGGGTGGTGATGACATAACGGGGGGCGGCAACGAGCTTCACCTTTATCTGGTGGTTGTCGTTGGAGAGCTCCTCGGCAAGGGAGAGGGCCTCTTTGATGGCATCGATACCCTCATACGAGAAGCATGACACCTCGACATCGGCTCTGCACTTGATTGCCTGTGGGGTGAGTCTTCTGCCGATGTACACCTTGAGCTCCTCAAGGATGTCTTGGGATGGTGGTGTGATGTTGTTGAACACGGATGGCTCGATGATGGAGATCTTGAAGGCGTCGTAAGCGTGGCCGTACTCCTTGCTCAAGGGCCATCCAATCGTCTCGTACAAAGTCTCAAGGGGCACGGAGAACTTCTCGGCACAGTGCCTCAAGATAGAGTGCACCGCTTTGCTCTTGTTGTATCTCTCCTCACACTTGACGATATCCTCGGAGGAGACACGCCTCTTGGAGAGATCAATGTAACCCTTCTCCTTGTCCACTCTCAGCACAACGACAACCTCGTTTCTGCCGATCCTGATGAGCTTCTGAATGGATCTGATTCTTCTTCTGGAAAGCTCGGATAGCAACACCATACCCTCGATATTGTCGTACTCCAGGAGCTTCACGTATGCACCCATCTCGGCAATCTGCTGCACGTTCACCATCACCACCTCGTCAACCTCGGGGTACTTGTTCTCGTAAAATCTACAGTTTGATGTCGACATTTCGTTATGTGTGTATGTTCTCAGACAGGGATATTTAGGCTGATATACTATATCTCAGCTGGTATGTTTCTCTCTTCTTTTGTTCTATGCAATGATGCAACAGTTTTGGCTACTCCTCTACCTATATGGTATAACCCAAACGATGAATGCCTAGAGAGATGTTAGTATCGACGGCACCCACTAATTCGAAAGAGCATCAACTCCTGAGCTGGCAAATCCTGCACCACACAATCGGATCACGCCCACCACCCCACCTCACTTCGGGTTCATATGGATGGCCACTCCACTCTTGCAATCATCTCTGCACCCACTCCCAATGGCGAACTTACTCACCCTTAGATGGTAACCTGTAATTATCCACACAAAAAATGTGTTATAGATATATATAAACAACTATATATATTCACTATGGCTTCTCTTCTCCCTTTGAACACTTCCCACCTATTGTGACTCCTTTTTTCACCTTCACCACTGTCAACTGACACCCTCAGTGCGCCTTTTGGCGTACGGTCTCATACAGTGAAGAATTTTTTCGTCCATCACACGACTGAAATTTTTTGCGGGAGAAGGGGTTGGCAACTCCATGTAGTGCACTGACAAAGTTATAATTGGGCAGGGCACTCCATATATTTCTATTATGGGAAAGATATATATATAACTTTTATGAATTGTATATATCTCTTGAGGTATGTGGTGTGGGTGTGTGGGAATATACCCATTGGTATACCGCTTGGTATTGTTGTCTACGTACATGCCTTGGTATGCATCTGAAACATCTCGATATATATTTGGAAATAGACTGTAGACTTGAACGGCCGCTACTCCCCCACCCTCATCTTGTACATCTTCACAAGATTAACTGCTTCCAGCAGCTCTTTCAAGGCGGTATCGGCGTCCTCATAGTTCAAAGCAGAAATAGCAAACTTGCAACACTTCTGAGCGCTCTCGAGTAACTCTTCGTTTTGCATTTCCGTTTCCAGCTCCTTCAAGTTGAGTGGCTTCTTGACCACTGGCGACGAAGACTGACTGGTTTGCCCGTTTGCCTGTTCATGTGCAACTATATCAGCCGGTGAACCCGCTGAGGCACCTTTCTGCCCCGAGTCCTCAGCTTCGGCTTCTGCAGCCCTTTCATCACCCTCAATGTCATTTTCACCATCACCAGCTGGTGCACTGCTATGCTTTGGAGTTATACTTCTCCCCTTAGGTCCTCCATGGGTGATGGATTGGTCTGAACTCTTAGGGTGTGTAGTACCATGAGGCTTCGTTGCCTTAGCCATAGGTGATACAGGTGAGGTTTTAGGGGGCTCTGGGAACATAAATCCTCCGTCTTTGCCCTTAGTACCGATTTCTCCTTCACTTTCAATCTCCTCATCCTCATCATATGCGTCGTCAGGCATCTCGAGAGCTGCCTTAATAGTCCTATTGATCTCCTCCTCGCTGAATTTTTCGCCCTCTCTATCGCCTTCATCTAATCCATTGATGGCCAAAACCCCTATTATATCGTCATTTGGATTGCGCCCCTCTTTAAAACACATGAGAATGCGCTGTATATGATACTTGCATAGTTTGATTCGCTTGGAGAGCTCCGCCTTATCCAAATCCACGTCAGCGCCTTTGGTAGTCATCTGAGTTGCTTCAGATGGCCCTTCATGGGCCAACAATGAAACTAAGGGCTTGGAAAGATCACCAATCTCTTTTTGATCCTGGGCAATGGCGAGATCATCCATCTCGTGCCTGAAATCGGCCAAGGTTACCTTACTCTCATCCACAGCAGTCTCGAGACCATCAGATTCTGGAACAGGCACCTCATCATTTTCAGGTTCTTCGAGATTCTCTTCCTCGCTAGGTGGCATGGACTCCTTCTCCGAAGAAGGAATTGAAGGCTGTTCATTCTCAACTGTGGCAGAGTCGTCCGCCCCCATGCTGGACTTGGCTTCTTCCATGCCCTCTTTCTCTTGCACCTCTTTCTGCTTCTCCTCATATTTCTCCTCTTGCACCTCGTTCTCATTCTCTTCCACTTGCTGTGGCCCAGTATTTTCAAATGGAAATAGGCCCATAGAAACTTGATAGAACATACATGCCTTTCCTAACATATCAACCGTATCCCTACACAGCTGTCAGTACCACGTCATGAAATGAACTACTGTTCATAATCACACTTACCCGTTACACTTCCCTGACTCAACCTCCATCATTGATTTGTAGTAATAACCACTTCCATACTCATTCAGAAAGCGCCTACTCTTATCTTTATCCCCCACAATCTGACCAAACGGCGAAGGGCTACTAGCTTCTGCATTTCCTGATTTCTCCTTCTTCTTACTGAAGATATCCAGGCTGAAGCCCCTTTTGGTATTGTGGCTGTATGAAATGCTTATGCTTTCCAGCATAGAAATGAGCTTACCAACAATCGCCTCCACCTCTTGTATAGGGTCTGTTGGTCCCAATGAGGGCAGAATGTCAAATATCACCTGAACGGTATACATTCCAACTGGAATTGTCAGTATATGAACAGCAGGATAAACACAAACAAAAGGACAATACTCACACAAGTATGCACCAACCAATTTCTTATTACTCGGTTTGCCCTTCCAGTACCCGCTCTCCTCCAACAGTTGTTGACACTCTTTAAAAGAGGCCCTTGCTGGGCAGAGACAGTCTGGTAGAATGGTTGATCGCAACTCTGCAAACTGATGTGGCATCTGGTACGGTTATACTATGATGTTAATGGTGAATTGTTGCTATCTTCAATGCAGTGATCAATGATCAATCTAAGATATTGTCAATTGTATGCTGTAATCAATGTATATTTATCTTCAATTGCAATTGTACGCTATGGTCAATATATGCTGTGATCAATGTATGCGGTGACCCACTAAGCTTCCTTGGGTAAATGGTGCAATTGGTAATCGCTAGCACTCAAGAGATAAGCAATATGTCTCTTACGATATAAACGAGATGTCAATGGATATTCAATCATAGAATCAACGCTTTATTAATGCTCCTATAATGAAGCTCTTATCTTTCATCACTCAAGGGGTTATGCAGGCTTAACTATGGGGTAAATGTATGGTGCTTAACTATGGTGCTTAACTATGGTGCTTAACTATGGGCTTAACTATACGTCTAATTACCTATATAACTTTCATATATAAGAATGACAATGAGAACTGATAAAGCATCCGGGCCTAATTATATATAGGTATCTCATTGTATAGTTTAAACAGAAACCTGTAAACAGAAACTCATAATGTAACTACAAAGATTCAACACGTTGGTGAGGCACTTATACAATGTTAATGATACAATATAGACACGGCAATGAAGGAGATAAAAGCAATCGACTCCAAAAAAAGGAACACCATCAAAACAAAGAACGGAACGGTCAATCGCAGTCATATAGGAGATGTATATGTATAGTAGGTAAAGAAGTATAGTATGGTAAAGTAGCAGTGCGGTGAGCAAACGGATGGAGGTCAGAAAGCAAAGATGTTATGAAAGGATCTCAAAACAAGCGCCAAAAGAAGCACCAAAACCCACTAGATCGTGTTTTCGCACTAACAGTTTGGCGGTTGTCCATGAACAGACCGAGATCCTCTCCCATATACTCAGATGCCACTTCTCGATGCAACGACTCGAGCGGCAGGAGGGGGTGCAGCGTTGTGATCATCAAATGGGCCCAAAAGGCTGCTATACTTTCTGTTACCACCAGTGACACTTGCAACAGCAGCAGCAGCAGTAGTAGTAGCAGCAGGGGTGGTGGAAGCATCAGTAGGTTGTTGGTGGCCAACTGGGACAGATCCGTTCACAGCGGGTGGAGATGGAAAGTACTCTTTGTCAAAGTCACTCTGAGCATCAGCAAAGGGACCATCATTTTGGCTGAGCAGGGGAGATCTTGGAGAGTCGGGAGCCAGTGATCTGTGGCCAGTCTCATCTCCAATATGGGCAGGAGGCTGCAGCTCAGAGTCAGAGAAATCCTGTTGTTGAGTTGCAAGTGGGCTCAACGGTGCTGCCCCACTACCACTGGCACTGCGGTCTCTACCATATACGGAGGATGTGCTTGCATATAGCCTGCTAGAGGAGTCGGGAACCAAGAGGTGACGGTTGCCCGAAGGCACCCCCTCCAATGCGTCACTTTCCGCACCGCTGGCACCGCTGGCACCAATAGATCCGGTGCTGCTCAAGAGTCCATCAATAGGATGGGCCCCTGCACCAATTGGAGACTGCACTCTGAGAGGAGAACCAGAGATACTCTCGGGCCCACTGAAGAAGCCCGAGGAAGGGCGGCTGGAGCCTCGAGAGTCGAAATCCGCAGGCACTTGCAAGCTCTGGGGCGTTCTAATGGGTTGCTGGCTACCCGTGGACCCACCTTCCGAACCACTCAGGCCACTGCTGCTACCAACCGCAAAGCCAGCTACTGGAGGGTAATAGTATTCATCGAGATTGAGGCCCTCGCCCAGTGGAGGACCGGGAGAGGCGACTCGAGGCGAGATGTTGAAGTCCACAAAGTTCAACTCCTCCTCGGCCGCATCGTAGATGTACTCTTCAGATGCAAACCTCTCCTTGGTGTACAGCAACCCATCGTGGAAGGTCTCCACCAAGCTGCCTGCGCCCGACCAGCCCTTGCTGAGCTTGAAAAACACCATCTCCTTGAACACCTGGTGCCAATCGTAGTTGCCCCATTTCTCGGCTATACTGTTATCGATGTTGAGCTCCACAAGATGGCACGCGTTTTCAGAGTCCAGGTACTGTGTGTGGGGTAGCTGCGGCAGCCCAAACAGCAACGACTTTCTGTCGTCACGTGTACTCACAAACCTCGAAGGTCTGCCGTAAAGCTTGAAGGTGTTCATTATAGGAATCATCAACCTGATCATGATCTCAGATGCCTTGACACCGGAATGCGCCTCTGGAATCAGGTATATCAAACTGGTGGTGATCACACTCACACCACCGCTCTTGCTGAAGGAGGAGCTAGAGGAATGAGCCGACGCCATCGAAGAGGAACGCAGCCGGTTGTTTATCTTGCTCAGTGATGAGGATCTCGAATGCACATTTCCATTACCATTGGCACCACCAGCACCACCTCCCACAGATGTGCCGGAGAAGGCCCTCTGCCTGCCATCCCCACCACTGTTGCTGTTGGCGATGGCCGCCTTGAGGTTTGGCGATCTGAACGAATTCAACGACGAGCTCGAAGCCTTCTTAGTGACGGTGGCACCGAGAGAGGAGTTCCTCGTGGGCGACTGGTAGCCGTTGTGGTGTGATCCCGTGGGAGCAGTGCTTATCTCGCCGCTCAGCAACTTTTGTAGCAGACCCTCGTTGACGAAGCAGTCTCCAGTGACCCTCAACAGGGAGTTGTTGTCGATGAACTCAGGGGTCTCGGGATACACGGAAAAACATGAGCGTCCGTTGACAATTGTTGCCAAAAGGTTCTTCTTCGTGAGCCTGTTGGAGATGTAGATTTCGATCTTGCCCGGTTTGATCTTGCTGTTGTTCTTTTCCGCCTTGGCTGCCTTGTTGCCGTGCTTCTTGCTGGAGATCTTCGGTGACTTGACGCTGGCAGTCACGGAAGCACCCACCCCCACGGACGCAGGGGGGACCACCACCACATAACACCTGATCCACTTATCGTTCAAAAAGGGCAATCTCATAACACACCACTCCTTCTTGATGTGCCTGTTCTCCGGCGCAAGAAGCGTACGGATATCGGAGAAGTACACCGCCTTGGCCGAGAGCAGGGCACCCGTAAAGCTCTCCTGGAGCTGTTTATACTCAAACTGGGAGAGAAGCATTGCGGCATAAAAGTAGTTGAGGTCTTCCAAAGAGCCAAACCTGATTATGTAGGACTTGACTGAGGTCAGGGTGATGCGTATATCGAAGAAGTCGGAGATGCCGCTTTTCTTATCATTCTCATCGCCATCGACGATGGGACGGTAGGCAAAGTCGGCATCTGCGATGTTGATATACATTGGCTTAAAGCCACCATTATCATCGTTTGTTGTCTCTACGGCGCTCTGCTCATCAATCTCCCAAATCCCCAGCTCAGTTCCATTCAGCTTGGCACTCACCACAACCCACCGTTTGCTACCGTCCTCATCGAGAGCAGGCACCTGAACAAAAGCCTCACAGTAGACACGGGCTTGCTGGGCATGGATCAGAGTGATGATCGGCACGAGCTCCTCGGGCACATCAACGTTATCCATCAGACCGGCGGATCCCAGAGCCAAGGTGGCCGACCTGGGCGATTGGGCCACACTTGGAACAATGGAGGCAGGACGAGCATTCGGCTGCCTAAGGAATGCAGTGGGGACAGAAGAAATACGCCTGCTTTCGATCGTGGAGAAGGTGCGGCTGCCCTTGTGGGTGATGCTCTTCTTGGAGTCAATTGAAGTTGAGAAGGAGGACGCTCTGTCGCTGCTGTAATTGCTGTGATTGTTGTTATTGTTGTTGTCATGGTAGGCCCCACTGATACGAGGAGGAGGAGCAAGTCCTTCCATGCCCATTGGGGTAGAGGCCGGACCGGGAGCGCTATCGTAGCTTTGATCTCCTCGCTTGTTGCCCAAGGGAGCATTGTTGATAGCGTTTGTCCTGGCAACGAACGAGCCGGGCAACGATTGGTCGTTGCCCTTTGATTTGTTCTTATTCTTTCCCTTGAAAATCTTTGACCAGCTCATGTTGGATTATTTGTAGTGTGTGTGTGCGAGATAAGGAGGAATGTGCGGCACGGGCACTCTTGAGATCAACTGCAGTGAAACGAGGAATACGTAATGAGTGACGAAATAGAGCGACGGAATAAGTGAAAGTCACACCTCTCCCTCACTTGGTGATGAGAATCTCAGCTCCGCTCTGGTACACACTCTGGTACTGCTGACGACAAGTTGTTCAACAAGTTGTTCAACAAACCGGTCAAACACTCTGTATTGAACTCACTCACAAGTGGTGGGAAATCGCCTACAAGTATATCGATCTCCTCTGGTGTCTGCTGCACTGGTGTCTCAGCAGCCAAACCCCTGGCAATTATCAAAGTCCGCTGCAAACAACGACAACTCTCGTGGCTCACGTCCTGGTGATGTTACGCCTATTATGAAGGAATTCCAAAACCTTTCACTCTAGCAATTACAAACACTCAAATCCCTATAATTAGCTCAGCCTGTGTGCCAAAAAAAAAAGGTGCCTGCTGCCCACCTGCCAACCGGGACGCCTGTCTCTCTGCCTGCTTGCCCTCCTGCTGGAGATTGCAACTATGGCAATGCCCGGATGTGGTAACAGGTACGCAGAGGGGCTGCTGCTGCTGCGATCGCTCCAAGGACGGCCGATGGGAGGAGTCGGAGTGCTGCAAGAGGCAGATATCGCACGCAATCGGCGAAGGAACACAATGTGCAGTAGGGTTGCAGGGAGAAGCAGGTGGAGGGATGAAGCGTTGAAAGGGAGTTTCCAGAGAGCGATAGTCAAAGCACCGTTGTATATATATTTCTATAATACTGAATCCCACTGAATAATCCATGAATATCCATCAATAGGTTGCGGTTGCTGCTATGGTTTCTACTGTGATTCCTACTGCGACTGCTACTGTGATTGCTACTGCGATTGCTACTGCGATTGCTACTGGGGCTGTACCAATCCACCTTCTATTGCTAGTACGTACCACGACCAACGGCGCAACAGGTGGGGTGCATGCTTCTGACAATGAAGAGAGGGGCCACTGTGTGTGTTGATGTGCCTGGATAATATCCATCTATTTGTGTGGATGGATGCTGTTTACGTGTTCGATATTCGTCCTGCCCGTTCCTCTCCTCGTACCTCGCAAAATACACCCGCACGCTTAGAAATTATGCTTCAAGCTGCGCTTAGGTCGATGTGCATCCCGATAGAGACGTATGCGCACGAATACGTAATTGTGCGAGATCCCTTTCAAACTATAAATAGCCATGCGGGTGTGATGGGGGGAATCAGGACAGCTGCGTGGAGGAACGACTGCATGGAGGACAACTGCGCGGTGGGGCGTATGGCAATTGTTCTACATGACAATTCGAAAACAAACTTCCAGGTGATTCCTCCTCAGTCTTCCTCCTCTTTAACATATAGCGCCGTGTATCTCGTGTATCTCGTGTTTACACGGCGCTATACGATCAACTGTAAACATGTTTGGATGACGTTGGACGGTTACGCCGGCCTCCTGCACAACGTGCCGGGTGCATGCTGAAGGATGGGAGATGTGTGTCTGGGACATCCCATTCCATTGGCCCCAACATGGTATGGGAGGATTTGTATTACAACTTGCCGTACTGTTTTGCATGTTTTATTTCAGTGGAATGGTGATCCTTGGCCCTTGAATCCCCATCCGCACTTCCCACTGCTTACCGTGTCTCTTCCTATTCATATGTATTGCATCTGCATCGCTCTGAGAGAAGCCTTGGGTCAACATTCCATGCCTATTCTTAGAAGACGCTTGGTGTCGGTTAGCGGATAGTATCCATATTTTGTTTGTCACCAGATTTACTTTTCCGTGACTGTAGTCATGGCTCCTTCCCAGAATGCCTTATCAGGTAACCATGCGGAACAAACTGTCAAAGAGTATGGAGGCTATGCAACATTCAGCAATCATAATGCACCGCGTACATTTCAACCTTCTTCTATGCCGTTTGCAGACTACCCGACGTTGTCCGTTGTGCGTGGGGCCCATAATCACAACCATTTGTCTCAACCACCGAGGATACTCCAATTTAGATTTTTGTGAGATACTTCCATACACAGATATTACCAAGAGTTACTCTAACTCGACTGTACACTCCATCGCCCCATCGCTTGATGTACACTCCATCGCTTGACCTACGACTGTTGTAGAGAAGCACAACAAAATGTGTTATCACGAACACCACGGCGCTAATATTGATCAGCGACAGATTCCAAGCTTTTACCTTTAAATTCCCCGCTTCTATTTAAAACCGTTCACCCTCTTGGTACTCACCTCTTGGTAGTCACCTCTTGGTGGCTCCTCACCATGTTATATATCCCTCCACTATGGTGTGCCCACTACCTTTCGAGGCCTGAGGCACGAGATGCCCTTCACCTGCATGTCAATTGATCAAAATGGAGAGCTTATCGATATCGCGTTATCAGTATCGGAGACTGGGCATGGTTTATATAAAGCAGAGCCACATATTCATACAGTGATTGTGATATAATGATCCACTCGGTTTTGATATGTAAGTGCAAACACATCACTAGAGTCTATGTCCACTGTACTAATACCTTCAGTCAACAACGATGGCGCCCCAAGGCTGATCAAGTTCTACTCCCCAGTAGTAAGTAGAGGTTTCTTTGTGTAGTTTGAGTCATTTTGACGAACAAGTTTGAGTAATGTGAACGAATGGTATGTACTAACGGGTGGCCCCTTTAGGATATCCAGACCCAAAGACAACTGCTGCACCAGGTTCACCAGCTGGTGATTGTGCGATCTGCTGCACAGTGCTCCTTTCTGACCCCACCGCCCCTCTTGGAGGGCTACGAAGGCATCAAAGTGATATACAGACACTATGCGACCCTTTATTTTGTGTTCGTGGTGGATGAGCAGGAATCGGAGCTGGGCATACTGGACCTGATCCAGGTGTTTGTGGAGATGTTGAACAAGTGCTTCGCCAATGTGTGTGAATTGGACCTCGTGTTTGGCTGGCAGGTATTGGAGACCGTTCTGGAGGAAATCGTGCAAGGAGGGATGGTTATCGATACGAGCATAAAGAAGATCACAGCGGCTCTGGACGATGCCAATAAACTACAGACCTCCTCCACCTCCTCGACGTTGAGCGTTTTGGGTAACAGTATAGAGTCGTCAACGATGGCCAACATGAGGTCCAGGATGTTTGGCAGTTGGACGTAAACCACACTCGAAATGACTAAGTAGTATGAATATTATTATCCACTAATGTTATAAACTATTAACAAGATGTTTCGCAAAAATCACTTTTGCCCCTACCTCCAAAACGTGTACCAGCTCTTCTTATCAGATTGTTTCTCTGCAATGACCTGTGTCTCCTGTAGCTCCTTTTTCATCTTTTCAATTTCCTCCTTCTGCTTCTGCGCAGCGGTCTGCTTCTCAAACTCCTCCTTGGCAACAAGCAGCGATTTGCCCTTTGGCAGGCCTTGCACGGCGGTATCCCTCTCCCAAGGTGAGTCAATGGGGCCCGTCTTCCAGATGGGGTCGTTGGACGCGGCCGTTTGCTTCACAATACTAATGAGTTCCTCCTGTTCCTTCCTACGGAGGTCCTTGTTTCTTTCATATTCGGCGCGTAGTTCTGGCGACAGCCTTGCAACGAGCTGTTCTTCGGTGGGTGTTGTGTATTTGTAGAGCAGGACTCCTGATCCTATGATACCGCCTCCTACAAGCAGGGATCTCTTCCAGAGGATATAAGCGGGTGACGACATGGCCAGCAATGGGGTATATTGGATATATATCTCTAGGATAGTAAGCTCAAAAGACGACCCCACCATTTATCTTCATCAATGATGCTACCTACACTTGCTCTTACAGACATCTCTCTGCTCCTCCACATTTCTCCATACATTTTTCTTGCCAGCCACGACCCTTTGACAGGCAGGCACCACCCAAAGTGCCAGCCCGAGGTGCAGAGAAAGAATCGTATACATCCTCTCTGTTAAGACTTTATTGTTTCTAGAGATATCTCACTTGTACAAATGACCAT
Organism: Kuraishia piskuri; assembly: GCA_030567595.1. Lineage (NCBI taxonomy): Eukaryota > Fungi > Ascomycota > Pichiomycetes > Pichiales > Pichiaceae > Kuraishia > Kuraishia piskuri. Next base: position 72,131 of record JAJLSM010000020.1, read on the forward strand.
TGCTCAATGTCTCTGTTGGAAGTTGTACTTCTATCTTTTCCCCTATCTTCCCTCCTGCTCTTGCATCCTGCCTTTGCAATCCTATGCGCTTGGTCTCCCTCCCGTCCCTGCCTCCCCTGCCCTCTCTGCTCCTCCTGCCTCCCCTGCTCCTCCTGCCTCCCCTGCCTTCCCTGCCTTCTGTCCCTTACTCATCTCATCGCCTCAGTTTTTGCTCTACACTCCCTATGCCTTAGAACTTCTCGTCCTTCCCTACACTGTGTTTAGTTTCCCTGTGAAAAATGGCATGATCGGTGTACTGGCTTACTATGCCCCTCCCCCTACACGTCCTATACGTCCTACGCGCCCTACACACGCTCTACATGTCCCCCAACGGCTGTGCATAAAAGTAGAATCACATGCAGATCGATGCTCTCCTAAACTCTGAACTACAGACACTCACCGGGAAATTAAATGTAACAAATAATCAGAAACCTAAGTAAAATATCATCCGCTAACCTGCGATGGCCTTTTCATAAAAAAAAGAGGTCGATGAGGCGACTCTTTATCTCCCTAATTCCTACCCTTCCTTCCCTCTGCATCGCGTTGTGCGTTACCTGCACGGAACGAGGAACGACCGAAAATGGCCAGATCGCTACCTTGCATATAGACGAGAAGAGGTTGAAATAAATACAGAGAGGTGCCATGGGAATTTGTGTTCTGGCTGAATTATTCTTTAGTAAAGAGTAACGCTCGCTGAATAGGTGTTTGTGCTATCTTTCTGTTTTGGGTTTTTTTGCTTTGCTTTTGTTGCACTTATAGAAGCTCGTGCTTTCATCCATAATATATACATACAACGCTCCACGCACACTGCTCATTCTATCATGACCCAAAACAGCCCAGATCCAACGTTCACCTACGACGTGATAGTTGTGGGAGCCGGTGTAGTGGGACCCTGCGTGGCGACTGCATTGGCCAGACAGGGAAGAAAGGTTCTCATTGTGGAAAGAGAGTGGAGCGAACCCAATAGAATCGTTGGTGAGCTTATGCAGCCTGCTGGGATCAGAGCATTGAAGCAGCTGGGTATGGTGAAGGCTGTCAACAACATCGACGCCATTCACGTGCAAGGCTACTACATCTCTTATTACTCGCAAGAGGTGATAGTGCCCTATCCTGAGAAGTGTGTTCTCACCAAGTATGGCACGAATGAGAACGTCCCGCACGCTGTCAGTGCAGACGAGGATAAGCTTGAGTCTGACAACACCATTGATCTGGATCAGTGGGAAAAGGACGAGAGGGTGAGAGGTGTCGCATTCCACCATGGCCAGTTCATCATGAATTTGCGTAAGATCTGCCTGGAGGAGCCAAACGTGACGCGGTTGGAGGGCAATGTCACAGCTATACTTAAGGACGATGTCACCCAAAGGGTATACGGTGTGAGTGTCACCGACTCCACCACCAAGAAGTCCTCCAACTACAACGCCAAGCTTGTGGTGTGTTGTGATGGAATCTACTCCAAGTTCAGAAAGTCCCTTGGCGAGGACAATACGCCTTCGATCGGGTCGTATTTCGTTGGTATGACTCTCAAGAACGCAAACATCCCAAAGCTCAACCATGGCCACACCCTGTTGGGCAAACACGCCCCCATCTTGCTCTACCAGATTTCGCCAGAGGACACGCGTATCCTATGTGCTTACAGATCGACCAAACTGCCCCAAAAGAGGGATATCCTCGACTACTTGAACAACGTTGTGCTTCCCAACATCCCCAAGGTGCTGCAGCCAAGCGTCAAAGAGGCACTCCACCCTAAGGGTAACGAGGAGTCTGCTGCAACGGAGTGTTACCGTATGATGCCCAACCAGTATTTACCAGCCAAACTCAACAACGTGGCCGGGTTGGCGATGCTGGGAGATGCCCTCAACATGAGACACCCCTTGACTGGAGGCGGTATGACGGTTGGGTTGAACGATGCTGTCCTCCTGACAAAGATGCTTGCACCTGAGCAAGTGGAGGACTTGGCTGACGACGGTGTGGTGCTTGAGAAGTTGGCCGAGTTCCACTACGAGAGAAAGAACCTCGACTCGGTGATCAATGTTCTCTCCATTGCACTTTACAGTCTCTTTGCAGCAGACAGCAGGCCTCTTGAGATTTTGCAGAGAGGCTGCTTTGGCTACTTCCAGCTGGGAGGAGAGTGTATTGCTGGGCCTGTGGGGCTGTTATCAGGATTGATTCCAAGCCCAATGGTGTTGTTCAACCACTTCTTTTCTGTTGCATTTTACGCATGCTATCTCAACATCAAGGAAAGGGGTGTGTTAGGGTTCCCATTAGCGCTCGTCGAGAATGTATGGACCCTCATCACTGCGGTGATCGTGTTCACGCCATATATGTGGGGGGAGTTGATGGGGTAGTGTGAGTTGAGTATGTAGATATTAGTATTATGATAAATGAATGATATAAATTACTAGGTTTGTAACAGGTATATTGGTTATCTGTGTAGATGCGTGGTGATCTGTGTAGATACTTGGTTACCCATAAGATAATATATCAGCTTTGCATCTTGGGAGATCTCATATATGTCATTAGGTTTTCACCATCCAATAACGATATCACTGACTATTTTCTGTAATGCGTCTACGAATCACAACCACCATTATTCTTTGTAGTCTATGATTAGAGTCTATCATTTTTACTGGTGAGATATATTATTTTTGCTGGTGAGATCTAACATCTTCGCTGAGGATGCCTATCATATATTACACACGGTACCATTCCCAGGTTCCCGCATCCTCACCTGTCCATACGAGTTCCAAATCACCAAATCACCAACGCACCAGAATCCAAAATCCAAAACACCCTCAAATTGTGTTGAAGCTCCTTTTCAACAAACTTCTCCTTGTTCTCACCCTCACATCCCGTCCACAAACCTCGCGTGCAGTACAATTTGTATGGCATCCCAATTGGTATGGCACACGTAGATGGAATCGATACCGATATCGGCCGTAACAACTGCAATGCAGAGGGTGCATGGGATGGGATGCAGTGGAGCAATAAATGGGTGGGGTCTTTAAGAGAAATGAATTTATGGATACTGGAAGAGTCACTGATTATAAGCAGGTCACATTATAGACAATCATACCCGAAATCAGATACAGTTACACAACCACGCAATCGAATAATCAAACAATTGACAATCACATAATCATATAATCCAACAACTGACAATCACTGAGTAAACACCATGGACCACTCAGCTCACCACTCAATGGACCACTCCATGCCTGGAATGCCTGGCATGGACGATCCAGCACCAATGTGCAAGATGGCAATGCTCCTCAATGCCGACTATGAGAATGTGTGTGTCCTCACCTCCAAATGGCATATCTACACCATCACCGACTTGATCCTCAGCATGATTGCGATCGCCCTCCTCGGGGCTGGATACGAGTTGTTGAAGAACTGGTGTGTTCGGTGGGAGAAAAGAAATTGTGAGTGTATGATGTGCTCTTTTGGTTCTGTTTTGGTTCTTGGTCTAGTCACCTTGCGTCCTCTCTTCTTTGCTTCGTTCTACTAACAATCTAGTACGCCCCTCAACCACCATTCCTCCCTTGACTGCCCAACAGCGTAAGAAGGTGAAGATGCAGAAGGCTATTCTCTACACCATCCAGGTGTTCTACTCATTCATGTTGATGCTGATCTTTATGACCTTCAACTGGTGGCTTATGATAAGCGTCGCCGTCGGAGCAGGTCTCGGCCACTACTTTTGGGGAGAGGAGAGCTTTGCGGACTCCAGTGCCGCTTGCCATTGAGGACGTGAGAAAACATGGTACACATGTAGATGTATATACTTTTATTTTGATGTTTGAGCGATATGATTAGCATTTTATTGTTGTCGTCCTGATATAGTCCGCAGTAATGTGTATGCAGGATTACACCTACAATGAAACAACCCACTCCCGGTTGATGGAAACAGCAGGCCTTCTGATGGTGATAGATGTATCCGCACCCTTTCCTTTGATCACACTGGCCTTCCACTGCGATCCACCCTGGTTAACACTTACAAACTCCTTGAGATGTTCATTGCTCTCAAGACCCACAATGATGATCTTCTCGACACTCACCTTTTCAAGAGCCTGTGCGTATGGCTTGGTCGAGTCGCCTCCAACCACAGTCGAGGTGATGATGCCATTGGAGAAGGCAAACTCTAAGGAAACAAAATCACCCTGCTCATGGTCGAACGATTCGCCGTCGTCTATGTAGAGTGTTCCCCTTGCACTTCCTGTAGAGCTCAGGGCAATCACCAAGGTATATGGGTCATGTTTCATCAGCCTTGTGGATCTTCTATATCTAGTTTTGAGAGACACGATGGAACCACCCCTGATAAACACAGGGATCTTTTCCAACGGGGCCTCAACTTCAACGGAGTGACCATCAGCCTTTGCGCTATACTTGTGGTAGGTGCTGAAATCGTAGTAAACCTCGTTATCGGGCAAGTATACGCTTACTGAGGTTGCTCCCTCTTCCGTCACAGGTTTCACCAGCAATCCTGAGCTGCCCAAGAAGAACTCATCCTCAATGGTGTAGGTGTCCTCGTTAGCTGGATTGTCATAAAACAGAGGCTTCAGCACAGGTGATCCACTGGTGTGCGATTCATGGAATGAGGTGTACAACGTTGGCAGCAGGGCGTATCTGAGCCTGACGGCATCTCTCATCACACCGGTGTATGGCTCACCAGCAATCCATGGCTCTCTTCTGCGAGAATCGATATGAGCATGTGCTCTGAAAAATGGATACCAAATACCCGTTTGGTACCATCTCACGAGCAATTCCTTGGATGGGTTGCCGAAGAAGCCACCCACATCAGCCCCCACAAATGGCATGCCAGCAACATTGAGAGACAGCAGCATGGGGATCGAGAGCTTCAGGTACTCCCAGGTAGCTGTGTTATCACCGGTCCACATGGCAGCAGTACGCTGAGACCCGGCAAAGAAAGACCTCGTGAGAATGAACGGACGAGTGTTGTAGAAACGGTGCATGAGGGCGTCATACGTGGCTTCGTGATAGGTCATACCGTACAAGTTGTGCAAAGACCTGTGTTCCCAATTTCCATAGTGCACGAGGTCTTTGGGGGCACTCGTTTCCGGACCATTGAACACCGAAGGCTCGTTCATGTCGTTCCATATGAAGATATTCTGCGAGTTGCCCATGAGCTCAGTGCCATTGGCAAATAGGGTATTCCAATACTCATCTGCCTTAGGGTTGAGGGTATCGATCCAAACACTTTCGCCTGGCCAGCAGTGTCCATGGTATGCATCTGTGTTCTCTGGGTTCTCAATGGCAAGACCCGCCTTTTCCACGTGTGTGCTGACACTGTAGTCGACCTTTAGATGAGGATCAATGATGGCCACGAGGTTTCTTCCAGTCTTGTCCAGTTCTCCCAGCATTCTGTCTGGATCAGGAAACATGGCCTTGTTCCAGGTAAAGTACTTCTTATCCTGTGTATACTCGATGTCCAGCCAGATGGTATCGTATGGAATCTGGTACTTGTCCATGTTGGCGTTGATCCCTAGAACGTCTTGCTCGTCGTTGTAGTTCCAACGGCATTGGTGGTAACCAAGAGAGAACATATTGGGCATGGCCACCGTGCCTGTGAGTGATCCATACGCAGAGGTGACATCCATTGGAGCATCCTTAACGATCAGAATGATGTCGATAACGCCATTCTCAGACATCCAATGGGTGCGCACTCCATCGTAGACGGTGTGGAATGTGGCAGACAGTACTTGCTGGCCCTCGCCCTGACCCTCGTCCTCGCTCATGCCCGCCTCCGGCTCTACGCGCCTCTTACCCTTATCGATATCAATATAGGTATCAGCGCTGTTTATCCAGAAGACTCCGGCGGCGGCCCCTGGCTTGGAAGCAACCATGAATGGAATGGCTCCATACATCGGCAATCTACTGTCTGGGACGTATTCAAATATATCAACGTTCCATAGTCTGTAGGGCTCGCTGTTAACGGTGTCTTTCAATAACAACGAGTCGGAATGCTGGGGAATGCCATATACACCATGGTAGCCAGGGAAACTGATATCTGCAGCAACAGATTCGGGCCCAAATGGCACGGTGTCCCTCTGGGAGTCTCTGAAGGAGTCGCTGAAGGAGTCAAAGGTGGACTCCTCTGGAGAAACATGGATGGAACTTTCCGCATCTTGAGCCTCCTTTGTGCGGTAGTGCTCAAAGTTGAAAAGATTCCTCTCGTTCACCACTATCTGGGGCTCACCCTTGTAGTATATAGTAACTGTGAAGGGATCAAATGACAGCACGGCCCTGTGCGAGAAACCACTCTGTTGTTCATCCTGTCCATATTCCAGCACTATTGAGCCCTTCTCCTTGGAGAATTGGTATAATTCCCGGGTTACCTTCAAAGGCTGTCCTTCTGCAAATGCCCAGTCTGCGGCCTCCGTGTACCGTCTCCTTGTGAGTCTATCATGTGTCTTACCGAGTGATATTTCATTGCTGTGTTTCAGCCTCTGTTCTTCGTCGATGCGGATTCTGAGGTTGGAATCGGCCAGAATGTCTATTTGCAGCGGCAAGTTGATGTAGGAGCCATCGTTGAGGGTCTTCACTATGGTAGCGGTGAAGCTGCCCTCGGTATCGAGGCCAGTCAGATCAAGAGAACCCTCCTCTATTTGGTACCGTGGCTTGTAGTTGTTGCCCAAGCTTGCAATTGCTCTTGCGAAATGCCTGTTTCTCTGGCAAAATCCTGACTGGTCGCATCTCTTGAAAAGCTCAGACTTGACAGCCGAAGCAGGTGTGATCAACCCCACAATGGAAATCACCACCAACCATACCAATGGTACCACACCGTGACGCATCTCTTTGGCAATGTTCACCGAGTAAAACGGTTGGACGTGTGAAATGAAAAAAAATGCAGATTCGGATCAGAGAATCTCCCGTCCTAACAATGGCCACAACTAAAACAAAAAAAATTGCCATGAAATCCTAACATTGACACATTCAAATCCATCATCCTCAAGGACATTCCCCACTTCCCATCACCCAGGCCGGCTCGAACTCATCGAATTGCCTGGGCCCTGGGGCAGTAGAGGTTGTAAGGGGAAATTCCAAAGGGAACCCCGCATAGCAAACGGTACGCACGCCGTAGGAACGTGCAAGACTTGGAAGGGAACAACCGCGTGGAAATTCTTACTCCCTGCGTACGTCCCTTTGGAGTTTCTCGTGCGATGGGGAGGAGGCCCGTGGGATTTTGGGACGACACCCCGAGGGCCTTTTAGGCCGTGAGATCTGGGGCAGATGAGATGAGATGCGATGAGGTGGGATGGGGTGGTGATGTGATTTCCAATTTTTCAGTCAGATGTGGAATGTTTCAAATAGACATAGCGGTATATATCTTCCAGGCTTCCTGTTGTTGAATTTGGGCCGATGTTAGCGCCCAAGGGTCCTCAGTATATCATTGAGAATGGCTTGCGCAAGGTGAAGCCCTACTACTATACCCATCAGACTAGTGCCAAGGGAAGATGGGTGGGACGTAGTATGCTTGATGTGTTCAGCAGTGAGTTCCGCGAGAGAGGAGAAGGGTACTATGTAAGTTAGAGAGTTGAGCAGAAATACTTTGCGACGCACAAAGACATGTATATCAAGGCTTGCGTTTTGTATCTTTGTGTGTGGTAATTGGCATTGGCGATCCACTCCCTCCGCATTACTCTAACATCAGCACAGAAACAACTGATAGAGGAGGGCCGGTTCAAGATTATCCGGGACCCCAAAAAGGCAAATCCACACACGATTTCGGGACCTGCGCTCTGTACTGAGAAGATCAAGAACGGCGATATCCTTGAGACAACAGTGCACAAGCACGAGCCGGTGGTTTCCAGTGGAGAGGAGCTGGAGGGCACTACCGGCACAACCATCATCGATTCCGAAGCACACAATAACGCCTCGTATATACAAACCATATATGAAGATGATGGTATGCTGGTTATCAATAAGCCTTCAGGAATCCCCGTCCATCCTACACAGAAATTCTTCTACAACACCATCACCGAGATTGTGAAGCATGAGAGGCAGCTCACTCAAATCTACACATGCCATCGTCTTGATAAGTTGACATCAGGAGTGCTGATTTTGAGCAAAACTGCTGAAAGAAGCTCTGTGTTGCAGAGGATGATCCTAGACAAAACAGTGCAAAAAGAGTATGTCGCTAGGGTGATTGGCGAATTTCCAGTCTCGAAAATACATGTGAAAGACCCCATAGTCACGGTAGAATCAAAGAAAGGCTTTCAGCATGGAGTTGGTGAGCCAAAGGAGGCAGAAACGGTGTTTGAAAGAATGGAATATAATCATATTCTAAACGAGAGCATAGTGAAGTGTCGGCCGTTGACGGGTCGCACACATCAGATCCGTATCCATTTGAGGAACTTGGGTTTCCCCATAGTCAATGATCCTCTGTACGGACCATCTGGGTTGATGAAGGAGGGCCAGTTCACAAACCAGCATCAATTCGAGCATCTGGTGGACAGAGCATCGGAAAAGAGGGATTCGTTGGTCACAGGAGAATTGTGCAATGAATGTGGAGCACCACTTTATAGAGTTCCCAAGGCCAAACAACTCGTGATGTGGTTGCACGCCCTTAGATATGAAGCAAAGGATGGAAGTTGGGGATATGAGACAGGTTTACCAAGATGGGCTCTTATATAGAGAGTGTGCTTGCCTGAAGTACAGCATGTATATGTGCAGTTAATGCGTAGGAATATAATAATGTACACTATTTACAAGTTTTGTGTTCTTTTGTTCTTTGTAACGTCGTGTTCACCTCCCTCCATCTCCAGATGGTCTTTCCAGCACCGGCAATCCTCTCGAAATACAAACGTTCTTCACTTTAGACCACGGAACCTTTGCATTTGCCTTTTCTACCCATCCCGCCCAACCACCCTTGGCAGAAGCGACAACCTCGACAGCCTTTTGGATCTCTTCCCTTATGGTTGGGATGTCTTTTCTATGCGGAAACTTTAGGGGCTCGAAGAAATATACGCCATCCTTAGCCCCCTGCACCTTGGATATGGCTTTGAAGAGGTTATCACGGTATGTGGTCATTAGGTGCTTCCTATGAACGGCATACCTCATGGGTGCCAAAGACTTTCCAGAAAATACCGAAGGATCAATTGGAGATTCGTTCAGCTTTCCACGTCGCACATAGAATCCAGGCTTGGACTTCCTGATCATTCCTAGGAAATGGTTTGGAGGGAAGAAACGAAGCCCAAACATGTGACCACGATAAATGAGAGGAGATGAATACACCACACGAGAAGCCAGTGCTATATCATACAATGAGGCAACTACCCCCCTCACAGCTGTATGTGTCCTTGCTGGTGGGGTGTTTTCATTTACAAAAGGGTTATAGGACTCAGGGACTCGTATGCTGAACGAGTTGATCTCCTCTTCGGTGGGCTCATAGGCGTCCAAGTTGAAAGGCCGCTTGGGAAGGTCGTGCACTTTTGTGGAAGCATCCCGATTATAGATATGCGGTTCATAATGGGGTATGTCAATCACATCGGGAGCAGTATTTATGTAGTTGTAGTTGTCAAATTCGCTCACGAGAGCATCATGGGATATGCTAAGGTGTGCGAGTTGTTGGCGTTGTTGGGTGAGGGAGTTTAGAATAGTGGTGACTGTGTCGTTCTGTTTGTGGAGCGGTTTAATGACATTGACTTTGTAGAGCTTGGATGCTTGTGATGGAGGATCAGCCGCTGGGTTCTCGTTGGGATTGCAAACAATTGAGGCAGCAGGAGCCTGTGAGGCAGCACCGTTCTCTCTAGTCGGCACTCTGCGGCCCGATCTCGGCGTTGTCTTTGTGGATTTCGGCGTGTTGGATTTCGGCGTGTTTTTTCTTCTCACCATCACTATACTCCTTCTCGCACCCCCAATCAGGGAAACATCGCGGGGATGGGCTCTAAAAACTGAACCCCGCGTGAACATCTATAACTGCAACGGTTTCAGGAAAAACCAATGCGACCACAACTTGCTTGGTGAAAGACAACCGCTAGGAACCTCACGGGGGCCAATTAGTGTCAAGTCCGACTTAGTCTCGAAGCTCAGTCTGCTGAGAAAAACAGCATGTGTTCAACCTCAAAATTCACCTCACCACCAATTTAACTATAAATGCACCGTTAAGCTAAAATATGCACCTTGTGCCTAAGTGCATCACTGTATGCCTAAACGGCTCTGCCCGCAACGCTTCCCTCTGACGATGGACTGCGCACGATATGCAACGTCTTTATGGGGGGGATACCGTGCGCGTGCGGCAATGGGGATATTCGATAGAGACTTTTTGATGGTTGGTCCTGCTACGGCGGTATGGCAGAGTTTAATAATCAACCACGAATAGCAATCAACCCACACTCACTCTAGTAGAAGCCAATATTTAGTAGCAGCCAATAGTACACTCAGTAGTACTGCCCACTACAACCCAGTAGAACTCGGCGTTCCTGCAGGAACTCGGTACTTCAGTGGGGGTGTCGCCTCACAAGGCGCCTTGCAGAGATATTATTAGTAGTACCCTCCCCTCCTCCTCCGAAGAGCATGGAAGATGTGCGCACACCAGGGAATTCCACTAACGAATCCTCTGAGAACCAAACTCCCCTAACTAATATCCCTAACGAATCCCTAACGAATCCCTAACGAATCCCTAACGAATCCCTAACGAGTCCCCTGACCCCGTAACCAATCCCCCCAACAATCCCCCCTAACGAATCCCATTACGAATCCCATTACGAACCTCCTAACGCTCCTCCCAGCCCATAGTACCTGCAACGGTGGTAGGCAAGGCGGGCCGTTGGGGGCACTTCCCGCAGGACCCCAACCGCCTCTCAGGGAAGCAATCAAACGTGAGGCCCCTAGCTAAGGAGGGCAGGCAGAGCGGCAGATGCGTGCGGATGATTTTCTAGATATTCAAACGTTTATCACCCCTTCATGGTGATATTTTAGGACATGGGTCTTTCATGAGAAGCGATATTGGTGATTTATATATTTTTGAACGGGTCTACTTTTAGTTAGAGTGTGCTGTAAACTGTTTTTTTTTTTTGTTCTTCAGTTTTGTTGACAATTAGTATTGGCTGTGTTTATCTATTTCGTTTCGTCTAAGCTTATCTTTTCTCCGGCCTTTCTACATTAACCTCACTTTGTTCATTTTTACGGCCACGGGTTGGTTTTTTCTTTTTGCTTATTCTGGGTGCCAGTTAGAGATGCTATAATTTATTCGACAAGCATCATACACTCACATATACACACATAACAAGGACCATTCCATACTTTTCCGTACACTCCTTTCGTCCACAAATCGCAGGTCACGGCTCTTCTCATATACAGGACGTGCACACACAACACTACTTACGCCCACACTAGACTGGGTGCTCAATTGACATCAGTACATGTGCCCAAATGCCCATAGTACCCCCACAGAACATGTTCTTCCAAGGCAGTAACCAATACGGGGGTCATCCTTCACAACACCTGGCGGCCGGGACCGGACCCACAACGGCATCCCTTTCACAATTTCTCTCCAACCCTCCTCATCAATCTGGTTTCAATGCCCCCAAACGGAGGGTATGGGTGAGGAGGCCCAATCACCCACCCACAACTTTGCAGGTATCACCGAATGACATTGTGGATGACCTCAAGACAATGGTGATGCTGAAGTTCCCCACTTCGTTAGCTCGCGCATTTGACCCCTCGGAGCTCATAATAAAGTTAGAAGTCCCATCCTCTCAATACACCTCAACGTCTCCCATGGGAGGCATTTCACAGCCCCAACCAAAACAATCGAGGTTCGCCAAGAGCCAGGAGTCGAAGCAACAACAACAGCAACAACAGCAGCAGACGAGTGGGCCGACGGTGGTTTCCCCGATCCCCATTTCCTCCTCTAAAACATCACTACTGTTGCAACGTCCCCCTGGAATACATGATTTGGATTATCATCCTTCAGAAAACTCATCTGTGATATCCCCCAGGAGCGGGTCTCCTGCCGCGGGTATCTCTACGACGGCAGTCCATGCCATAACTTTTGAGCCTGACATGTTGGTGTGGAGAATATTGGATACCTATTTCCCCAATGGCATGACGATGCAAGATGCATTGATCATAGATTCACCACAACCCTTGGAGGCGATATACCGGCGCCATCATACAACAGATGGCCATCATGCTTCACATGCTTCTTCTGCTAGTACTGCCCCCGCAGCTACAATGGCCGCTGGTATTAATCGTCACGACGGCATCAGCAGTCCTGGCACTCCCCTGGGCTCTGTCCATGGCGGCCATGATGTTGGCCATGCACACACCTCAGGGCATAACTACAACAATTCGGCAGATGGCCACTTTGTTGGAGGAACAGGGCAAGCAGGACCAGGAGCGAACAATGGATCGGTATCCTCCGGCCGTCGGGCGACCATCCCTGCACATAGACGCTCGCAGAGCACACCCCAGTCTCCCACCTCCAATAAGAGTTCCAATGCCGGAACCAACACCTCCAAGGCTGTGCTGCTAGTGCCAAGGTACGGCAATGCTGCCAAGGGTGGTGAAACTAGGAGGAGAGTATCTGCTGGTGATGGCACAAGTGCGAGGGGAGGGAACATTGGCAGTGGTGGTGCTGTTGGAGGAAGTGGTGGCGCTGGTGCTGGTGGCAAGGAGCATAGAGGTCGTTCGCACGTTAATGGTGGAGGTGTCGCGGATTTGGAGAACAGACCAAACAGCCGCACTCCCAGGAATGTGACTCGTAAAGATCCCAAGTTGAATGACGTGACGGAAGAAGCCCATGAGGGAGGAGAAGATATCGTGAAGAGTGACAGCGCAAAGACTAAGGGATCCACTGATAGTCTGTCTGATAATTCTACCGTGACGAGTGTCCAGACTCTAATGGAGAGGAGTAGCAGCACTCCGCTCAGCACCAATAGGGGGGCTCCTAAGAAGCCAGAGCCCGCCAGCAAGGCTGTGGTAGCTAACAAGAACAACAACACTAAACCTTCGCGGGCGCAGCGCAAAGAGTCTGTGGTCAAAAACCCCTACCAGAAACCCAAGACCGCACTGGATAAAGTGTTGCCGAATATCAACGTGCTGGTGGTGGAAGATAACCTCATCAACCAGAAGATCATGTCGAAACACCTCGATAGATGCCATGTACACTACAAGATTGCCTCTAATGGAAGGGAAGCACTGGAGATGTGGAGAGAGGGCGGCTTCCAACTGGTGTTCATGGATATCCAACTGCCTGTGATGTCGGGGATCGAAGTCACTACTGAGATCCGTAGGCTCGAGCGTCTGAACCGCATCGGAGTGTTTGCCAACTCTGCTATTGATCTGACCATCAAAAGACCAGATGCAGGCGAAGGGTTGGACCTGTCGTTGTTCAGGTCTCCAGTGATCATCGTGGCTCTCACTGCAAGTAACTTTTCTTCGGACAGACAGAAGGCCCTTGCAGCTGGCTGTAACGACTTTCTCACCAAACCAGTCCAGCTCACTTGGTTGAGAGATAAGATTACCGAATGGGGTTGTATGCAAGCGCTGATTGACTTCGATAGGTTCAGGGAAAGGCAGGAGTAGGCAGGATTAGGCAGGATTAGAGAAGCAGGAAAACAGCTCTCTCCACCCAATGGTGATATGAAGATGTGCATTACAAGTGTTGTTGTGTTGCTTGTTTTAACTTGAAGCCTTACTTTTGGTTTATATAACAAATAATATTAGATATAATGCTTCGGAAACTGTTTAGGTGTAGTGCATAGCTTAACAATGGCGACATAAATTGGTGGGAACAAAATTGTAATGGAAGGGATAAACCTCACACTCATCAATATAGAAACTAAACTTACAGGCGGCCTATATGACGCATCATGCAAACCATAAAAAGAAACCAGATAAACAAAATGGTGGACATTCATTCTACCACCCCACAAAATCCCTGCCAACAATCCTGAATACTCTGATCCTGCCACTCTTGAAATCACCGAGGCGATAGCTCTCAGACTTGACTTTGCCGGTGTTATCCTGCTCCAGCACTCTGAACTTGTTCTTGCTGTGGTCAAACTCGGTGATCACTGCAGAATAAGGAACGTCACCTCCGCCAAGTTCGATTGTTGTCTTTTGATGCAGCCTGTTGTGGGACTGGAACTTGCCCCGCAACACACAGAGAATATCGCCGGGTCTGAAATCGTCTCCCTGGAAGATTTCGGAGTTGCTGTTGTTACGGTATACCGTCACTCCATAGATACGGCTGCCAATTGGTGGAAGAGCCCTTGGCATCTGGGTGAAGAGCCATGGGATGAACTTTTGCCTCACCACAGTGCCGGAGACGCTGGATGCCAGCTGGAAGGCCTCGGTACCAAACGAAATGGAGAGCGCAACGAGGGCCTCTCTGGAGAGCTGGGGAGCAGCGAGTTTGGTCTCTCTGAACTTGACACTCCCATGAGGGTCAGATGGCTCGTACGATACCTCCAGTATGGTCTGAGAGTGGTCCTGGTGAAGGATGTAGTAGTCCTGGAAGGCAATTGTCCTGCCTACTCTCTTTGGCTTCTTCCAGCTCTCCGTCTCGTAGATGAGCTCCTTGCCAGAACGGCCAGCAATCGAGGGTGGCAGCTGGCCCTTGAGCCACCAATCAGAGTCTGAGGAGTAATCTCCTGCTGTAGACAGCGGGTTCTGGTTCACCTGACGAGCGCTTTCCGTGGATGAGCGGCCATAATCAACAGAGGAACGGCCGTGTTCTACCGAAACGCGTCTTGGTGGTGGTGCAACAGCGGGTGATGGGGGGAGCTGGGAGGGTACCTGCGGAGGGAGCGCTCCAGGAGGCAATTGAGGGGCTCCTGGAGGAGGTGGAGGTGGAGGTGGATGACCGCTAGGTTGGGTCGATGATCTGGAGATCGTTTGGGGGCGCGCCGATGAAGGAGATGCCAGGGCATCTGACTCCGTCTTGGTGTGTCCTATGCTTCTGCGGCTGACAGGTGATACAGGGACCGGTGGGATTGAAGGCACGGGTGGTGGGGCAGCGCTCACGGGCAAAGGTGGTGGAGCAGAGCTCACGGGCAATGGTGGAGGCACAGCACTAACAGGTGGTGGTGGAGGTGCGGTGGGAAGTGTTGGGACAACGGTTGTTATTGGTGGTGGTGGAGGAGGCTGCTTTGTTGTTTGTCCACCATGACCAATAGCCCTCGAAGGCGTCACCGGTGTCCCAGCAATATCTGTATCCTCATCAGCTTCGTATCCCGTGCCCACCTCCTCGGACGACAACTCATCTGCTACAACTGGTGGCGGAGGCAGCACAGGTGGAGGAGCCGCTGCACTCGGCAGAGGTGGAACTCCCGCGGTGGCACCTGTTCCCGTATCCTCTACATCGCTGCTATCTTCTCCCTCGGTGTAGTCATCCCCAACGGTCTCGGAGGTATCGGTAGGGGGCACACCTGCGGATGAAACTG
The DNA here is from genome assembly GCA_030567595.1 of Kuraishia piskuri. NCBI lineage: Eukaryota > Fungi > Ascomycota > Pichiomycetes > Pichiales > Pichiaceae > Kuraishia > Kuraishia piskuri. The sequence goes on from JAJLSM010000020.1 coordinate 87,580, forward strand.
GCGGATACACAGGAGGAACATCAGCAGCAGAAGAGATTGGAACATCCTCGCTGAGGGAGCCTTCCTCTTCGCCGACTGACTTTTGAGCAGTCGGTATAGAAGGTGGAATCGCTCTAGATGGAACGGGAGGAGGGGGAGCACCACTGCCTCCAGTTGGGAGGGCCGCCACAATAGGCGACTTGGCAGGGGCTTCTTCTTCAATATCCTCCTCCTCTAACTCTTCTGTAGGCAGCTCAACATCGGCATTGCTCTCGCCATGTCCTGTTTCCTCTGCTTCATCTTTCTCATCCTCCTCCTCCTCCTCCTCCTCCTCCTCCTCCTCCTCCTGTGGCTCCTCTTCATACCCTCCGGTTCTGGTCTTTTGCAGCACCTTTGGCATTGCCATACCTGGGAGGATGGGAATAGCCCTTGGGACCTCTACCTCCTCTTGGGCCGCTTCGCTCGTCTTCTTCTTGCTCTTTGGAGGTGCACCACTTCTGGCTCCAGGCTGGGGAATCCCCATCATTCCAAACATGCCGACGCCCCCGGCGATTCTGGCCATTCTCTCCCTGAGATTACGTCTTCTCTCTTCCTCCTCATCCTCCTCGTCTTCGTCTTCGTCGTCATCATTTGCATCGGTATTCTCCTCATCCCCTTCTTCTTCATCATCGTCTCTACCATTCTGTCCATGTTGCTCTAGTGACTCCTCATCACCCTCTTCAATGTCTCCTGAGTCACCTTGCACGGCCTCGGCATTTTCCGGAACAGGTGGCATCTCCTGGTCTCCTGTGGTATGATGTGACACAGCACTCATCCTCCTGGTTCCTCCAGATAGCACACTGTCAATTGTTCCTCCAGTGCCAGCAGCAACGAGAGGTGCGGGCGAGTCATCGGCGGTCTTTTTATGTGCAGCTTTTTTCTTTTCTTTCTTCTCCTGTTTTTTGTTGAGAAAAGCGGCTTCACGCTCCGCCTCCTCTTGCTGCCGCTGCTGAAGCAACGCTATACGTTCTCTCAGGCTCATCTTTGGCTCTGATGGTTCCTCTTCATCGTTAGCTGTGGACTCTGACACAATTGGCGCAGTGGGCAGAACATGAGGGGGGGCTCCACTTGGAGAGGAAACGCTTTTGGGCTTGGCATCGGAAAAGGGTGGTGGCACATAGGATGAGTGTGGGGATGCACCGGAGAAGGCCTTCTTGATTCTGGGCATCTCCTTGGGTGCAGTACTGCCTGGAGTAATTGGTGGCGCCTCGCTGATATTGAAAGCGTCGCGTCTGTTTTTGAAGGAGCCGATGTCCCGTGTTATATCGGAGGTTGATTTCTCCACAGGCACGGAGGCTGGGTGCTTTGCCTCTTCTTCTTCCTCTTCTTCGTCTTCTGTATCATTTTCCGGTACCTCCGGCTCTTTCTCTTCGTGAGAGGCAGTCTGGGGAACTGGAGCTGGAACCGGTTGAGATGGGGCAGCAATTGGCCTGGTGGGAATGGCGGGTGAGTTCACCAGCTCGACAAACGTCTTGGGGAAGATACCCGAGACAGTAGAGCCATTTGGTTTGGAATAGTGTCCACTGTACCATTCCTCGTCTTCGATGACATCCACAGTGATCAATTGACCCACGTCGAACTGCAGGTCATCGTCAACTCCCGAGTTGTACTCGTAAAGAGCACGCACGGAGAAGGGTGCTGAGCTCATTGGGTGTGTGTGGCTTTCTTTCACTGACCGATCAACCTCCAACAATGCAATTGTAAAAGAAAGTGTACTGGCTGTGTACTGGCACAATGGGTGATATCGATCCAAAGAGCTGTCTTCTCTCGTTGGCACACTTGCACACTTGGCTGCAATAACACAAATCGATCGCAATCTAACACTCTGACAATTTTAAAACAAAAAAGAAAAACAAAAAAGGCACAGCGATAACTGTATGGCTCTGAACAACCATCTCAACTGAACCAGGGCCCATATTTCACCCAATTCAATATATCCCATTCCTCCCGAGTGATCCAGCATCTGGGGGCCCCTCACCGTCCTGCTCCTGCTCCTGCCCTCCCGTCCTGCCCTCCCGTCCTGCCCTCCCGTCCTGCCCTCCTCCTCCCGTCCTGCCCTCCTCCTCACTTCCTGCCCTCCCGTCCCCCTCTCATTGACACCTCCCGCCTTACACTTTATGTGCGCCTGCTCTATCACAGCTCCCCCTTATGCACCTTCCCACGCACCTGTTCCCACGCCTGCTCCATACTTAGGAGGGCACGTACTTCGTAGCGCACCTACTAACGCACCTACTAACGCACCTCCTTCTAACGCACCTGCTCGCCTTAGCGCACCTGCCCCCCACGAAACTCATGCGCTGCCTTTGCTACCCCACGAACTCTGTGATTGCTGTGAGCTGCCTCTGCTGCGCCTTCTGATGGCCTGCTACCGCTCCTTCTCATGGCTACCGCTCTAATGGCTACTGCTCCTTCTAATGGCTACCGCTCTCTCTGATGGCATTTTCACCCACGGCCCGTTGCATCCAACAGTCCCGAGAGTTCCAGTCCCCAGTTCCAGTCCCCAGTTCCAGTCCCGAGTTCCAGTCCCGAGAGTCGTAGTCCCGAAAGCTGCAGTCCCGAAACTGCGCTATGTGTGGGGAGGAGGGACCTTTGGGATGATCAGTGGGTCACCGGACTGACAAGTGCCAGGGCCCATCACATGTGTGTTTACACTCCGTATCAATGTATTTTCTAGATCCCTGAGCCATAATATGGTTGTTGGTCACGTTCACTGTTGGTCATTTTCCTTCCTCACTGCGCTCATTACCTTCACCATACTAATCCTCTTGACTGCATACGCTCTAACTGCAGACACTACTCATTCAGTGCCAAGTGAACAACCCATAGAGTACAACACAGTGGATATAGCAATATACCGCTCCGTTCAAAACTACTTCTTCATTACTTTATCTATTTATACCTCTTGTTGTGTTTTCGAAGTCCTGTCACCACACCCTGTTGTTATACTTAAGTGAACTACCCGTAGACTGCAGACAAATAGAGGGTACAAAACCTCGGGTCACAAGTTGTGATTGCACATGATCGACAAACACAGAGCCTTTTTAGGACTAATTTAACACAAACATTATCGTCCAACCAATATTATACACAGAGGCTGAGGGAAGCTGGTTCAATGTTATAAGCAAACTCCAGCTTCACAGTAATGTGTCCAGTCTGGTTAAGTCTGGTTAAGTAATAGCGTGCAATGCGCTAATCGCCTGCTTGATACTGGGACACCAATTGGGAATTACACGAAAGGTGTGAGCTCCGGATTTGAAGAGGGTTCAACTTTACCAATGAAAGAATCTCAGTTTATTTCATATTCAACAATTGGCAATAAAATCGTGTTGGATGTTTCCAGAGTATGGTATTTTTTCTAAATCATTTTAATTAAATCCAAATAAATATCTGTAGCAGTTTTGTGTTCAAAAAATACACACGAATCAGACACATCTCGTACAAACACTGATTTTTTTTCATGATGATAGATGTTAGTCACTTTCTCTGTGCAACCACTTCCGAACAAAAAGTGTATAACATATCAAAATTATCCAGATATATTTATGATTATTGCATAAATAGCACTTAAGCTGTATGCAATACAAAAACATAATTTGCTCTACTTAATGATATGATTTCTCACGTATTTGGATTACTGCAAATATATCACCTTTTCATCTTCAAACAGAAAAAGAATATACCGCATAATCTATGCTACTGGAAGATATCGCTCCAAAACATTATTATCTTTCATTCTTCTATATACATAGTCTATTCATAGTTAGCCACACATCTCACCTCTGAAGATCACATATATATGTCTTTTCAGACTTGGGAGAGTATAGGATAGCCCACTTGGTGCCCCTGCCAGCTTCCTTGGCAAGAGCCTGGTAAATGTTGGATAAAAAGCTTCTTGGCGTAGAACTAGAGGCCCCACCAACTCTTCTCTTCCATTCATCCGGTTGATCCAGTGAAGTAATGGTGATCATCTCCAGAACTTCATCCCTGGCATCGATGTTGAAGATGGGAGAATTGGCCAGATCGTTCATCAGACTGGTGGCTGCCGCTTTAGATGCATCTGCAACTGCCCATCTCTCCTTCTTATTACTCTTACGGTTCGATCTCGTGGCATCATTGGCCACAATCGTCACCTTAGCTCCAGTGCCAGAGCTGATTGAGAGATTATCCATTCCACCAACAACATCAGACGAACGGTCACCATACTCAACGCCTCCGCTTGCATTGTTGCCACCAGCTCCACCACTACTACTGCCGATTAAGCCGTTGTTGTTTGTACCGGAGTGTGCCTCGCCGCCCTCTCTATCGTTGATTTCAGCCCTGAGAACCGCAACTAGCTCATCAAAATCAACATCCACATCTGTTTGCGACTCAAGATTCTTGAGTCTTAAGGGCTTATACTTATTCTTAATCATAAAACCACCCAGGAGTTGCTGCTGTTGCTGTTGCTTGATAAGAACGATCCAATTGGCACCATCAACTTGTGCATGATGTACTATGTCATCGGTGGTCAAAGCATTCTTGAGTAGATCTGCGGAAATACCGTTTGACCACAGCCGTCTCAAAATGTCCACTCCAATCGGTCTAAGTAAAGAGTTGGTGAAACTGGTCACCAAAACATCACACCTTCGAGGGTTCCATTTGATCTTGGATGCGCTCTCCTTCAAGAATTTGGCCTTGGTCTTCGAGGTGGCATGTTTCTTTGCAAACATCGCTTGGTAGCGTTGCATCGAGGCAAAGAAAAAATCCCACGAGATCCTGAACCCAACAGAGTGTGGCAACACCCGAGATGGACTGTGCCGGGCTAAAGATGCTATGAGCGAATCGTAACGGCCACCGGCAGCCACAATGGTTTTGAACTTCTCCTCATAAACACAACGGAACATTATACCACGAGGGTAAAATGCGGCATTGTAGCAGCTGAAGGGGCTAATACGCACTGGTAACTGTATACCAAATGCCTTGAGATTAGCCAACACTTTGCCCAGGTAGTTGAGGGTCATATCGACTTTGGTTAAGTATGGACTATCCACAAGCAGTTTGTGCAAACGTGCCTTGGCCTCACCAACCTCCAAGCTGAAATCGAACGATTCGAGCTCGTTCAATACAGTTGATGTGATGTTGAGCTCTGTTTTCAAAATTGCCTTTGCCTCCTTCATGCTTCGCCCATATCCCACTTCCGACATGATGGTGGCCACCTTGAGACCCTGGGCAGATTCAATGCCACAGAAGTCAAGGATAGCACCCAGGAGGTCATGATGGTTAATGACGATGCTGAGGTTGGCTGCCTTGAAGAATGGGAATATCGATACAACCTCATCAATGACCTTGATACATTCCGCATCATACAACGCAAGATCAGAGCCATCTATGGATACTATATCGAAATCGATCTCTCTAAACTTCAGAGGACCAGATCCCTCATCGCGCTCATTGGAACGGTAGACATAATCACATCTAAACACTTTTTGCACAGGGGGCAATCTCCTGCTCAGCATTCTGGCCATGGGCAACGTGAGATCATAAGGAAGCTGAAGCACAGAGCCGGTCTTATCCAACAACTCATACACCTGATGGTCCACATTGTAGAGAGGCGACTTGGGGAACAAAAACAACTGATCAACAGCTTCGACGGCACCATGGCACTTGAAAATTCTATACACCTCCTCCAAGATCTTCGTGTGCAATAGGTAATCACCTGCACCATATGACTTGGCAGTCTTGTCAAAGAGCAGATCCCTAGCGAAACTGTACGGCTGTGCAAACAGAGTGTTTCTGGCCTGGTGATGCCACGAAGAAGAAGGATCGGCAAGAGCATTGAGGGCTTCTTGCATCAAAGCGTCCTGTTGCTGTGCCTTCACCAGGCCAGAGGAGAGCAAACTTGCGGCAGAGGGCCTCGTCTCGGGGTTGTGGTCAAGCAACATCTTGATGATCTTTTTCTCTTCGTGTAGCCTGGTGGAATCAAAGTCACTAGGGAACACAATGGCAGAGGACCGAAGGTCTCTCAATACGGTGTACCTTTCCATTCCCGTGTTGAGACTGTATATCATCTCAAAGAAGATGATACCAAGGGAGTACAAGTCAACTTTCTCGTTGTACACACCATTGCCAGAGAGAACTTCAACTGCCACATAGGACGTGGTTCCCACGTCCGAAGTCAAGTCGTCGGCACTTTGGAAGGAGGAAGCAACTCCACTGGAGGAACCACCAACTCCGGCAATTACTTGTAAGTTATGCACATTCTTGGCTAGGCCAAAATCACCAACCTTCACATTCTGATGCTCATCAATGAAAATGTTCATGGGCTTAAGGTCTCTATGAATAATTCCCTGAGAGTGAATATGGGAGAGGGCCTCGAGGATCTGCCGCAACAGTCTCCAGTACTCCGCAGGATCATTGGGCAGACCCTGTTGGATCAAATCGTAGAGTGTGTGATTTTCGCAATACTCCATCTGTATGAATAGAGTGCTCTTGAGCTTCTTTCTATAGAGGGCTTTTCTCCTTAATGCAGGAGGTGGCTTCGCTACAACCGGACTATTATCCAGTTCGCTCTCTGACCCAAACGTGAACCCATCGCTTTGATTATCATGGCTTTGGTCCGCTTCATCGTCGTCATCATCAATATCATTATCATCCTCTTCACCTTCCTCGGCTTCGCCATCGGAAAACCCAAACTCAATTTGAGGGTAACCATTTGGTAAGGAATTGGAGATGAAGTCTAAACCAAAACTGTGACTGTTATTCCTATGAGGAGTAGAATCGACGTCATCGCCGTCATCGTCATCATCATCGTCGGAAATATCATCTTCACTTGACTCATCGCCATCCTCTTCCTCGGAATCCACTACAGCGCTCTCATTGTTGCCACCACCTCTACGGTTGTCCCTACCGATATGATCCTCTTCAAGCCATGCTGCAAAATACCTCACAACATACTGATGGTTCAGCCTTGCCAATAACATAACCTCGTTGAGGATCCCAGAAAGCTTATCCTCGGTATGCCGGATTTTCTTCACCGCATAGAATCGGCCATCCAACTTGTTACGCGCCTTGACGACTTCTCCAAACCCTCCTTTGCCTAGGATGCCCACCTCTTCAAAATCGTGTGCATATCTGGAATACGAGTCTCTGGTATGGAATCCGCCACCAAAGGAGTATCTACGCCCACTGTTGAAGCTCATACGTGAAGGAGAGGAGCCAAATGCCGAGAGAGCATCTGGTTTGCCCAGCATATTGGTCTGGTTTTGATTGGAAAAAGCACTGACGGCGTTTGCCTCACCGCCCGAAATCCCACTAGCCGAACCAGAAGTGGAGAACCCCGCCTTTAGCATTGGGATATCCTCAATGTTGTTCCTCAAGAAACGCGACGGCAATAACTCCAAGGGATTGCATCTCTTCTTTGGCTTGATCACAAATATCGACTCCAAGAACTCCCTGATGGAGGTATCCAAAAGGGTATAGTTGATGAGGAAATCATCTGGAGAAGGATATTCCGAAGTGATTTCTATGCCAGCAATCATCTGAACAAACAACACACCCAGGTCCCATACGTCGCTCTTCCGCTGCGGCTTGGCAGATAAATATCCGTCTGCACCGATACGTTCAGGCGCTGGCCACTGGAGACATCCAGCCAGAGGATCATAGCCCTGCTTGGAGCCAATGTTGGGGTAGTTACTCAGCATCTCAAGGATAGTGTAACCATAGCAGATGTTCCAGATCTTGAGAGAGGTGGGCCTGCCACTACTGCCTCCACTGACGATTTGTATGGCATCAGCAGTCAAGAGCTTATGCACATTGCCCTTCTTATGGAGAAACTCAACGCTCTCAATAAGCTGGATGACCCACTCTCTTGCTGTTGCAGGGTTGAGGAATTTCACCGTGCTCAACAACGAGGAGAGTGTGCCCGAGGAAGGGTATTCTGTGAGAATACGAATCCTCCAAACACAATGGGAATGAAGGGCCTCGGAAATTGGGTTCCTTTCCTCGTTGGCAGGCGTCGTTTTCTTGCTGCGTTTCTTGGCAGCGGAGTTTTGGAGGGCCGAGCCGATGTTGGCCCCCATGGTTCCATTCTGCGGGTTTAAAGACTCGCTGGTGAGCTCAATCTTCTCCAGCTGAGTGGCGTATACGGCAGAAATTCCCTCGTGTCTCAATTCAGTGAGGGACTGAAATTCTTTCTCCAAGTAATGTAGTGCCTTCTTGCCGTGGTTGGTGGCCCAGTTCTGGTTAGTGAGCTCCACCTCTGTCAATAAGAATAGCGGCAGACCTGTCTCTGGGGTTTTACGTGAAGAAGATTTGCCAGCTTTTACAGCAGCTTTGTCTCTATTCAGTGACTCGTACAACTTGCTTTTGGGGTTAATGTACGGCTTGACCAGGTATTGTTTGCTTACATCCTTCAACACACCGATTGGAGCAATGGGCACAAACCCAGTGACGGCTCTGAAGTTGAACTGGGCACCATTGTAGGATACACCGAGGCGAGCGTTGATCGGCCGGTCAAATACAACCACATCAGACAGGTCATCGGACCTAGAAGGAACCATAAGAGACTCATCCTCAGGGTCCAGCAAAGACGAACTTCTCATCATGTTGACATTATTATTTGTGTTCGGGTTGTTAACAGAGGTGATACTGGCAGTGGAAGCCTTCATATTGCCACCATCGCTGTCGCTGTCGTGGTTGCCTTGCTCATATTCGTCCAGTTGACCATCAGCGTCATCATCATCAGCACCATCAGCATTATAGCCACTGTAGTTTCTACGGCGGAGTTCCTTCTCGATCATTTCATCCAGCAGCTCCTGCTCTTTCTCGCGTTCTTTATGGTACTCCTCCTGGCGCTGTTTCTCGAGCATTTCCATCTCCATCTTCTGTTTCTCAAGCCTCTTGAGCCTCTCCTCCTCTAAGGACTCATTTTTCGAACTCAGTTGGAACTCATCCAGCTTCTCTTGGATCATGGAGGTGATCTCAAAGATCATCTCCTGGCCCTTGAGAGACTTGGTGATGCCTACAATTTCCTCGTTCATCTTTGCCAACTGGGAGGCCAGCACGTTGCTGGGCCTGAGCAATTTGACCAAGGGTGCAGATTTGGGATAGGTGGCAGTCATCTCCACTGACAGGATCAATGAGAGCACGGGCTCTCTTTCCGGATCTGTGTGGAGGGATACCTCGAATTTGGGTGCAGGTGTTTTGTTCCATGCTGTGGATGTCTGGGTTCTATCTGCGAAATCCTCCATGTATATGGCCTTGAGGGCCTCAAACTCGTTGGTTTGGATCTCATAGTAGTCAGTCATGGTGTGGCACTAGAAAGACTCCCTGAGCAATGTTTATGTATGTATGTGTGTACGTGTGTATGCTATGGGTTGATTTAATTATGTTGGAAAGGTGTGTATTGTGTCGTGTGATATGAGACTGTTGTTGTGGTGGTGTGTCTCTGATTTTTCTCTACTTCTCTCTGAAGTGGGAAACAACTCCACCCTGGAACAGGAGTCAGAAGTGAGAAAGATGCCAAGGGTCGTTCGATAAAGACCTCAATTGCTTTATATTGCGCGGGCTGTAGGGGTATTAGCACACACTGGACGGAAGACGGGCACCTCATCAAGTGCAACGGAGAAGAAACCCTACTCACCTCTCTGCCGCGAATTAGAACGACATTATCACAAGTGTAAAAGAATTCTGGGGTGTGTGCAATCGTGTATAGAAATAATGTGATCAAAAATGGAAAATCAAAACCAAAAACCCCCAAAACAATACGGCAAATCTCCAGCTCCTATAATATCAATCAATGGTTTGCGAGTGACACCTCATGCATAATCTACAGGTGCGTTCGGTATACAGTGTGTATATGTCTGTGTGATAGAACGAAACTAAACAACAAACACCCCAACCTCAAAAAAAAAAAATCCACTTGTAATTGAACGTCAACTTGAATCCACACAAATATAACTCCCAAAAATCCTTTCATCTTCTCTCTCTATACTTTGCACATCTCCGCCCAATCTCACAGCCCGGCCCATCCTGCGTGCAGCTTAGCACGACAGGCGTTTGGATCTGCCACTATGTGCGTGTGATGATGCGGTAAGGCAGACACGCCAGCCGTGCATCTTCACTATGCAGCGCACGGGCCTTGCAGTTTGAGTTGCGTTAGTTAGTCACATAGTTAAGAGTCACATAGTTAAGAGTCACATCAGTGGGAATTGGTTGGTGGGTTGGTGATACCTGTGGTGGATATTGTTGAGGGGATTTGGAAGGATTCGGATATTGTTGACAGGATTTTGTTTGGGTTTTGTCCGGCGGTTTGTGTTTGGTGTTCGTATCCATGTTGCGTATGGCATTGTGGTGTGTGTGTTGTGCTGCGGAGGAGCGTTTGGCTTCCTGGTCTCCTGGGTATGTTATCGCTGTCTGCTACATGTTGCTGTTTTGAGTTTCTCCCACAAGCTGACTGTTCTTGTGCCTTTCATATAATTGTAGTTTTCTCGGAGAAAAAACCCAGTGTCTCATTTTTGTGGTAGAAAATTGTAATGGCATTGGAAGAGTTCAGGCCTGCATGGACCCCTTGACTCTCGTCTAGCAATCGATCATACTTTACCCCACATAAGATTAAGTCTCCAGTGACTCGGATATGCTGCCCACCAGTGCCAATGCCTAGCAGTCAACACTATATTACACTCACTGGTTTTGGGATATAATATGGTATAACATCGATTAACAGATAGGTAAAAAAAAATTAATTCACATTAATATTCCTCAAGATATATAGCACTGCACACCACCTCACTCTAATGCGTACGCGTCCAAACCCAGAGATGCTCATCTCTGCGTGCGTCTGGAAGGCTCCAACGTGCCTTCGCCTAGACATTTTATCAATGCAATGCTATGGATGTATGGGAGCACGAGAGAAGAGATGCGAAGAGTATCTTTTGATATTATTAGAAGCTTGTGATAAAGAGATTACGGTTCACTTTTTGAGGCACCTCTACACGGCTCGTTGCCCATCCCCTCTCACTTCTGTTGTGCCCATACCCTAACTTGTTAGTCTGCATTCACCAGTCTTCGGACTTTGTCGATAGACTTCCACCAGGTGTCATTACAGCCAGTGACCCACTTCTGTTGATTTTAAGGGCAACAGATTCGTCCATGTCATGCCACAGGTCAGTTCAATTGATCCCGGCCCAGATACGATCAGGGTCCTCATCACCACAGATAATCATGTGGGGTACAACGAGACAGATCCAATAAGAGGGGACGACAGCTGGAAGACTTTTGAAGAGATAATGTATATTGCGCAGGAAAGTGATGTGAGTATATTATATTCCGTTTCATCTGCTAGTGTACCATATTAACACTATAGGTTGACTTTGTTCTCCAATCGGGAGACCTCTTCCATATAAATAAGCCCACGAAAAAGTCACTGTATCATGTCATGAGGATCCTACGAACAACGTGCTATGGAAGCAAACCCTTTGAACTCGAACTGCTCTCCGATCCCTCTCTGGCTATGGATAACAGAGGTTTCAACTACCCCAACTATGAAGACCCAAACATCAACGTGTCGATCCCGGTATTTGGAATATCTGGTAACCACGATGACGCAACAGGTGACGAGCTCCTCTCTCCAATGGACATCCTCTCTGTTTCTGGTCTCATAAACCACTTTGGCAGAGTGCTTCAGAACGATAGTATCTCCATCTACCCGCTGCTATTCCAGAAAGGATTCACCAAACTGGCTCTCTATGGAATGGCAAACGTGCGAGACGAGCGTCTCTTTAAAACTTTCAGAGAGGGAAAGGTTAAATTCACAACACCCCAGGTCCATAGGGACTCCTGGTTCAACCTGATGTGTGTGCATCAGAACCATGCCTCTCATACTGATACTGCATACCTTCCAGAGAACTTCCTTCCATCATTCTTAGACCTCGTTGTCTGGGGCCATGAACACGAGTGTATTCCATACACCGTTCCTAACTCAGAAGCAGGATTCGATACACTCCAACCTGGCTCTTCCGTGGCTACCTCTCTTTCCGATAGTGAATGCGCACTCAAGCATGTGTTTATTCTAAACATCAAGGGTAGCGATTACGCGTTAGAACCGATCAAGCTCAAAACTGTGAGGCCTTTCATGATGAAGGACATCAGCCTTGCAGCCAGCGGTCTGGTTCCTGCATCTGGCAACAAGAATGAAGTTGTGGACTTTCTCATCGACCAGATCAATGGTATGATAGAGAAAGCAAACCAGTTGTGGAAAGATGCTAATCTAAGAAGCGCCGATGCTGACGATGAAGATGACACAAACGGGGCAGAGGAATTGGAAATCCCACTGCCGTTGATCAGATTACGTGTAGAGTACAGCGGTGGGTTTGAAGTGGAGAACCCTAGACGGTTCTCCAACAGATTTGTAGGAAAAGTTGCCAATGTGAATGATGTGGTTGCGTTCCATAGAAAGAAGGCAACGGACAGTTCATTCTTGAAGAAGAGCCGTGCAAATAAACTTGGCACTGGAAAGGGATCATCAAACGATGTGGATGGCGTTGATGACGATGGCAACATCAATGTCTCTGTGTTGGTTGACAGTTTCCTGGATGATTCTGACCTCAATCTACTGAATAAGATTGACATAGGCGAGGCCATCAAGGGATTCGTCAACAAGGATGACAAGTCGATATTAAAAGAGTTTATAAATACGGAAATGGATACAGATCTCCGGCTCCTGATGGAGTTGGACTTGAATGCTGATGACCAGGAGATTGAGAGAAGAGTCAGAGAGCAGGAGGAGCAGAAGAAAAGGCGTCGTGCCAATAGAAGCGACAGTCCTGTGGAAGATGAGGATTCTCCCTCGCTACCTGTGGACAGCATGAAGGTCACAAGAAAGGGGTTTAAAGAGATCTTGAGACAGATCAAGAAGGAGAGTGAACCCCAACAGAGGCCGATAAAAGGAACTCTCTCCAGGGGATCGGACAATAGGACATCAGGGATAAGTGATTTGGACCGTACTGATATGAATGCACCAACTGCGATTGGTTGCGGTGATTCCCGGGTGTCCTCCCCTGGGACACCCGTCTCTTCTGGCAAGGCCAAGCGAAACCCTAGGAGCAAGGCAGAACTATCCAAACCGTCTGCCAGGAAGAAGGTTGTATCTGAAGAGTTTGTTGTTTCTGACTCGGATAGTGTGCATAGTGATGTTGATCTCGATGATATTGTAGAGGTTAACAGGAGAACGGGTGGGGATAGTGCAGCGGCTTCCTATACCCCACGCCCACAGAGAGCTGCCAAGGCATCTGCTATAGGCAGCACCAACCGTATGATTCAAGAATTGGATGAAGGAGATGACGACAACATGGAGTTGGATTTGGATCTAGAAAGCGATCCGGAGGTTGTTTTTGGCAAAAGTGGGAGCGATGGAGAGATCGAAGATTCTCACTTCCCAGTGGATGTTTCCTCTGGAGGTGATGAGGATGATCTCCTTGAGCTGCCTCAGCCAACCAGGTCTAAACCCGTTCGAGCTTCAGCCAAGGGTAGAGGAGGCAGCAAAGCACCACCAGCGACAGGATCCAAGAAGAGAGCCACTTCCAAAACGAAGAAACCACCCGCTGCCTCTCAAACCCCTTCTCAGTCAATAAGCAGCATAATTGGTGCCCTAGGTAGGAGGAGATGATACGTAGCAGCATAGCATAATGAGCAATGAATTGAATCATAGCGAAATAGAGAATTACACACTTTTGAGTAACCACCAAGGATGATTTATTAAGAACCAAAACTAGAACACCGTTCCTCTATGCAGTAAGATAAAAATAAAAACAACCTAACATAATAAGACGAGGATCAAACACTGATGCCTTCCCCCCTTCCATGATGATATCATGATGACACTATGGCACACTTTACCTGTGATGCTCTCTGGAATATCTATCAAGATACTCCCTCTTCCATTGCCAGTACTCCCCCAACCTCGTTCCGGAGTATCCACCATAGTCGAAATCAATTAGAGAAATGCCACTTTGGATCCCTGCCCAAATTCCCCAGTAGAAACCGGGCATTCCATAGAAGAGACTAATCTCATCGATGAGGCCATCAATTGACCCCTCGATGTTGCCGCCATACTCTCCAACGCTTGATAGGTAAGAAGCACACCATTTGCGCAGCAATGGGTTCTCCCTGACCGGTTTGGGAATCTTGGAGGCATCACAGTCAAATCCCTGCCACTCCATGAAATGGTTGGAGATATCAAACGCACGCGGCGCGGGCATCATATACTCGTAGTCAATGAAAGAGAGTGGGTTCTTCTCGATCGGGGGGAGTGACCCATCTGCCGCACTTTCTCCTTTCACGGAGAACCCAGACTCCAATAGGGTATGCGATAATGACTCTGGGATGATGATATTGCCGCTGAGCAAATCGCAATGAGCAACGACAGTGGGCGATTTATCTCCAATCTCTTTCTGCACCCATTCGAGTTCAGCCACCAAGATGGAGTGAAGATCCTTCTGGTTGCTTGAGCAGCTTGCATCGCGGTTCACCTCTTGAATGTCACTGTTCTGCTCACATATATCGACCAACCCACCAATCTCCGGTACAACGCTGATCCAGTCATTGATCAGACTCCAAATGTTGGCAAAGAACTTGCCGTTGGCATCGCTACTGACATTGGAGGAGGTGTTGAAATGTTTCAGCTTGAGTATGCTCTCCTCGATCTCGCTCTCTTTCACCAAGGTATGCCACTGGCCCAGTCTCTGTGCTATGAGCGGATAGAGAGAAGGATGGGACATTTCGTCTGGGGAAATGGAACGGCCTGGCAGGTAGCCATACACCAGCCCATTGCCGAACCGGGCATGGATGGGTGGTGCCAGCCCTAGCGAGTTGAGGAGCATCTGCGATACAAACTCCCTATCTCTGTCGATGATCAAGTTGGTGCCTTGGCCATATGCTCTAACCAGCACAATCTCCTCGCTGTTCGTATCTGGGTTGGTGTATTTGCACGACAATAGCATGTTGGTGATACCACCCGTGAGCTGTAAGATGGTGACATTATCACTGTGGGTCTTCCAGTGTGGGAAGATCTGGAAGAGCATTTTGTTGATGTCCTGAGTAGACCTGGCATTTATCGTCTTTGGTGGACTGATGAAGCTGCTAGGCAGGTACATGGCGTGGGTGGAATAGTTGGTGAGGATATTTTCGATATGGGTGCGTGAACTGCCATTTGCATCTTCTGCTGCTGCTGCTGCTACTGCTGCTGCGGCCGCTGCTGCCGCCGATGATGATGACGACGATGATGGCACAAGTGCCGGTGTTGTGCGTAGTGTAGGAGAAAGACGATCATCATTACCAAATCCAGCGTTTAACGAAGTCGTCGATGCCACGGATGACACGTCTGTAGGTGGCAACAGGGGGGATCCCAGGGATAATCCAGAGGGAGCAGTGGTGGTGGTGCATTTGGAAGTGGCCAGCGACAACAGCGATTTGTTTGTGAAGAAAGAGGAGTAGTCACTCGTGATATTTTTGCATGTCTGTTGATGTGTATGGCTATCTATTTGTTCGTCGAGGGCGATCTGTGAGTCGGTTATGGGCAAAAAGTGGAGGTATCCACTGGATATCAAGCAATATACCGAAGATCCAGACATGGTTGTGTTATGCTATGTGTGTAACGGTGCAACTTTTTTTTCTTGATATGCAGTTTAATGATGTTGATGTATGCAAGATGACAAACGCGTGACCGTGGTATTGTAGGTGTATCCCCGTGGTGTTGTTGCAAATGGAACCCTTTGTGATCTGGTATAAAAGGGCCAGTGGGGAGGAGGAAGAAGATGGAATGGTCTCGCTATTTGATGTAACGATGATCAGATTGCCTGGACTTCCTTTTTTTTTTGCTGCATATACAGAGATCTCCACTTCTCTAGATAATAGATACACCTCTCTGGATAATATATATTTCTGTATAATATAAGCGGTGTATATGTGTCTGTATATACGTGTCTATGTATATATATATGTGTGTGTGGGT
Organism: Kuraishia piskuri; assembly: GCA_030567595.1. Taxonomy (NCBI): domain Eukaryota; kingdom Fungi; phylum Ascomycota; class Pichiomycetes; order Pichiales; family Pichiaceae; genus Kuraishia; species Kuraishia piskuri. The sequence goes on from JAJLSM010000020.1 coordinate 103,583, forward strand.
CGTTGGTGGTGGTATATACCACAATAATAGAAAAAAAAGCAAAGCCTACAGTGAGCGTGTCTATGTACGACAAAAAAGAAAAAAAGAGCGTCGAGCCGAACTCTCTAGCGAGAAGAAAACAATAGCGACAACAAAGTAGATGAGAGAAAGATATCGCTATAATATATGATGATCACCTCTACGAAAAAAAAGGTTGTACAGACCGATCCATTCCAGTATTCTGGTGTAGGGGTATTGCGGGTATTCAGTATTGCGGGTGCTCAGTGGGCTTTCTCGTCTTGGCACAGCACGGCCGGTATATGTAGGAAAATCAATTGTCCACAGTCCTGCAGGAAGCGTTGAGGGAGACACGGAACGGGCGCCTTGGAAATGCTGGGGTGTCCTTCGAGAGGTGGTTATGGGGGGAGGAGGGGCAGCAAGAGGAGGGTGAAGTCTACTGCCAGACATGAGAGTAGGCACAAGGGAACAAGGCAAGATTGAAGTCATTGGCATTATATAATAAGCAAGAAGTCTCTTCAGAGAGAGATATCCAAAGTGGCCACGAAGCACAACGTCACCTGGCACGGGACATCTCTGCAGCAATACGTAGCCTTCAGGGCAGTGGGTTGCAGGAGGGGAGGGCCGGAGCATGAAGGCTAGGGGAGTGAAGTGTAAGGGAGGTGGGGGAGGAGTGAAGAGGGAGAGGAGAAGCCAAACGACCAAAAATAACCACCTGAGTCCTCCTTTATATAGACACTATGTATACTGTAGTATCTGAAATGAATATCTGCACTGACCATCCTCCTCCTCGAACCTCTCCCTGAAACTTGCACGGAATATGCCGCAGTGAATCTCCCTCCCAGTCTTCTCCCAGTCTTTTCCCAGTCTTCTCCCAGTCTCCTCTCAAGTCTCCTCTCAAGTCTCCTCCCTCATACCCACACCTACTGGTGATGCACAGCCCTGCTAACCTAAACGCGCTACAGGTGTCTGGCGTACGAAAAGAAACTTTTTGCATCCGATGCCCCAAAAGGGAATCCCAGCATGTGATGACGAAAGGAAGGGTATTAATAGGGCAACTGCAGGAGGGTATGCCCAAGATAAGCGTTACCCCGTATATGTTTCCTTCCTTGGCCCATGTATGGGTAAGCGATAACCATTAGGGATTATTTGTTGGGTAAGGGGTGGTAAGGGGTAGAAACGGTTATCGAAACCGCTCGATCGACAAGGCATAGAGCTTGTGGATGTCATTTGATCTCTCAGGTTTGCAGCTCATCAGCCAGCGTAATTGCTCGTCCATCTAGGGCAAGTGCTCGTCTCGATACAGAGTGCAAAATCTGGTTTGCAGACATATGCGTATCTGGGTGTTTGAATGCGCTGGGTTGAATGCGCTGGGTTGAATGAGCTGGGGTTTACATACCACTGATACACACGATGAAGGTCAAAGTGTGGTGTCTAGTAGTTTAGTGGCCGGTAAACTTATGATGCAAAGCCTATCGAGCTGCGAGCTGCGACCGTTACCTCTGCATATGTAGGAGCATCAGATACTCTCAAGTGGATTTGTTTTTGGTGTTTGTCCTGTTGTATTCAAACATTTCGTTCACCAGAAGCTGTTCAGTATGCGAGTGTTGTATTTGTGATTTCCTTCTCTGTGCGGTGTCTACGTATTGTCTTCTCTTGGTCTCCCTAGTCAGCCTTCTCCCTATTGTCCGCGATGTGCAAAACTACATCAGTATGCAGGCAATATGCACGAATAGCTTGGATCAAACGGCAAGGGCTGGGCATGCCAACAGAGGCTGCTCACCGCAACGAATATGGGTAACAAATGGAATTACAAAAAGAAGAGTACAATATAGCGCTGCTGTTGGCAAGCGCATATATTGATTCCGCAAACTCAGAATAGAATACGACTTAGTGCACATTCAGATCCTAACGGGACTGCACTAAAGATGAGCTTATGCATAACGCTAAAATATATGGCACATTCTCACTGATTAAACTATATGTAAAATGCCTCTGTGAATGATCTAAACAATTTTATTCCGCACCAACGGGAGTCAAAGTCTGTGCATAACAACTAGATAATCTCCCTCTCGGGATCAGAGACAAAAGGGTTCTCGTTGGCCAAGTTGTATCCTTCGAGATCGCCATCTGTAGCGTCGTCCCTCTCCTCTTCGAGTAGAGTGTATGGCTTGTATGGTTGAGCGCTTCTAATCGAAGGGAATGTTCTCCTATACGACCAGTAAGCGATCAGCATTCCCATAATGGAACCCAGAATCACGTCGACAAAATGGTGTCTGTAGTCCTGAGTGCGAGAGAGTGCAACATAAGCTCCAAGCACACATGGAAGACAACAGATGAAAGATCTCCAAGACCCAATGTTGAAATGGGAAACCACAAATTGTCCGCTCAACCAAAGGGTGAGGTACCCAAGCCCAGCGAAGGAAGTGCTCGAATGTCCTGAGGGGGTGGTTCTGAACCCATCGTTCAGTCTCTGCATGTTGGTGGTGGTGCAGACATCTTTGGCATACACCATGGTGTTGAGAGGGGCATCAGCCGAGGGTATGCATCTGGCCAAAAAGTCAGGTCTATGTCTTCCGATCCAGTTCTTGAGGATGTCTGTGAGCAAGCTGTTGAAGGAGAGCGAAAGAGCCAGTCCGAGAACAGACACGTAGAAGACATATACCTTATCCTTCTTTGGGGTCACAACCAAGCACACCGCACCAATGAACGCCAGTGGGATCAACGAAGCCATTCTCACACACGCAGAGCTCGACACCCTCTCCACCTCAGCAAAGGGATGGGATATCGTCAAATCGTTCACGTAGAACTGTCTTTCAAATGGGTGTATGTTGCTGAACACCGTGTACTCCAGCGCGAGCACGATGAGCACAGCACACGCATCCGTTACCTTCCATTTCTCCAGTAGACTAAAAAAGGGCACCCAATGGAGTCCCAAAGTTTTCCTATCTATGTTCAAATCCGTGAGAGTCATGATGGGAATCGTTGTGCAAATAAATACTCCCTCAATCAGGTTGTGCGGCGAACTAACCAGTTCAATCAATGCGTTTTGGCTAAGTAGCAATATAGGCAGCACCACCTCCAATTGACTTCCCAAAACCCAAACTATTCGAGTTAATTGACAGTTGACCACAACAGATAATACAATTGTTTAGTTCAAATATCCTCCAACTGTGCCTTGGTTCCATCCACGGCATTTCGCACTGCCTCCGATTGCTTCTCTCTTTCAGGAGAAGCTTCAAACCTACAGGCCTATTGGGCCGCATACCGTGCATGCCTCACGCAGGCATCGCCCCCTCTGCTTGGCGTAACCACCCACGTGAAGGAAGTGTGAGGGCATCTCAAAAGGGTTGAAATAGTGGCATGCTAAGGCCGTTGAATACTGAAACTCTTAGAACTTGCTGCTTCTGTGAGATTTCCCGTAAGAAATGGAATCCTCAAGCCTTTTTTTTTAACTGAGAGGCGTTTAACTGAGAGGCGTTGAACGATATGTTCAGCTGAAACGTGGAAATACTGTCTTCATCTGCGTCTGTGATATCTATACACCAAGCAATATGTACGGTTGTAACTTGAGAACGAAAATTATCGATATCAATATATATACAAGAACGCTGGGGTACACAATGGCCTACAAAAAACATGAGTTTTCCACTTATACACAATTCTCTCTTTTTTTATCATATTTCTTGTGACAACTCTTCAGTTAGTTCCTCCTTTGAAAGCCTGTGCATGAACTTTATGGGCCTAGCCTGTGAATCTCTATCTATATGCAAAACGGGAATATCATAGCACTAGAAATTGTGTTAGAAAGGCTGAACGTTGATATTCACCGGGTGAACCCTTCAAACATAGAATGACCAACCCATTTTCGCTTCTTCACCGCCTGAATACTCACATATCTATCGTGCCATGTCTTATTCTCAGGCTTCATTATATCTATGTATCTTACGCTGATATCCAGGCCTTTCCTCTTCAATACCGGCCCCTCCAAAGTAGTATCCAGTACACGCTTGGCCTCTTCACAAAGCCCACAATTCTCCTTGGTGAAAAATGTCAGAGAAATGGCCTCTTTACAGATCCCCGTTGTAGAGATCATTCTGGGCCAGCTTTGTATGGCTGATGACGCAAGCCGGCTGTGACCATCTACGGCTTTGAATGCACACCTGTTGAACATTATATGCCTAAACCTGGCTATGTCAACTAATGAGGAGCAACTGAGTCTGACCGGTAACATCTCTATACATGGATTGAAATATTGTCACCTTTCGGTTACTTTCACCACTTAGCCGTTGATTTGCTCGGTACACGACAATTCGCGGATCTGCCGAAAAAGATTGTGGGGAAAGTCTGAAGGGTGTGTGTGAGCTTCTGGATATCCCTGAACAGAACATTCACCATATTTGAGAATCTACCATCTATATCTTTGGATAATCTATTGACTATCTATCAATTCTAATTGGGCCGCCGCCCACCTGCCCGTCTTTGCCTTCTCCAACGTATGATTCGTTTGAGTCAACCTACCTCATTGTATAGCCTTCAATAACCAGCTTGCTACAGCATCTAGCATCACATCAGGAACTATATGACCTACATCTACGTACATTGTTTGTATTGAATCCGTTTCCCCTCTCTTGCTGCGATTGTGCTCAATCCAAGGATTGGAGATGAGTGGCGGTACTAGGTCATCCTCGGTACCGAAAACGGCAAACACCTTCAGTGAAAGGTCAAAATTCTCGTAGATTTCTCTATCCTGGACAGACGTCAACTCGTGGAGCTCCCTTGGCCATCTGCCATCTGCCACAACGTGCTTCATGGATTCGTCATCAAATGAAATCTTCCAGGATGGTTCCTCACTGGGTGTCCCGTGTGGTATTCCAAGGAGTTTTTTGGTGAGAAGGGAAGAAAGATCAGGTGCAGCAATAATTGGAATTATCCCTTTGATTTTATCGGGGATCAACCGTGCTAGCCTATAGGAACACAGGCCTCCCATTGAGACACCTCCCACGTAGAAGTCATACTCATAGCCTGGGCGAAACACATGCAAATAGCTGATGAGGTTTATAGCATCATAGACGCTTCCATCCACCTCAGATAGCATGTCGAGTGCATGTGTAGGGTTGTTGTGCGTCCAGTCATCGTTGAGGCTCTCTTGGACTGTGCGATCTCCATGGTTGCGCTGTTCGAATGTTATTATCTCCAATTCCTGCTTGTAGTCCCCAAGGTAATACTGTTCTATAACCCTCTCAACAAATGGCTTGAAGTACACATGAGTCCTTGTCCTCCCGTGCAAGAATATGAAGACGTTGCGTTTCTGTGATGGCCGGGAAGGCAGCTTGGCGTTATCTACAGAGTAGACCCAGTGCTTGACGCCGCCAATGATCAGCTCTGAGCTGTTAACTTGGAAGTTTGGCGATGTTGTCATATTAAGTGCAATGGGCGTCTTCTGTTAACATTCATTACATTAGCCAACTATGCGTTTCAGGAATTCATCCGCATATAAATACGGCATGAATGCTCGGAAACCAGGATATCAAGGGCTCATCGGTTTGGGTGCCGATACGTTGTACAATTACCCCTTTGGGATGGTATCTGTATGGGTTCCTGCAAGGGCACGCACAATAAACCTAAAAGAGGTGATCAAATGCGACCTGCAATGCACATCTATATCTTATCACTAATATACTGTTGGTTTGAGGGAAAAGAAGAAACTGTTGGTGCTGAAAAATTCTGTTACTATTATACTATACGACCGAAGATAACTGAAGAAAAGGTGATGACAGTGAGCTCCTGCGCCCTATCCAGCAGTGGTACTCCACCTTGCACCCGTCGTGGTGCTGACTGCCTCATCACAGTACGATCCGGGAAGTGCTGATTTTCTCAAATTGGAGGAACTCATCGACTTTTTCAAACTATTCCTTTGTAGTATATTGGAGGACCCATCAGTAAACGTGCTAGTGGATGCCGTCGTAGTTGTTGCGGCACTCTTTCTGTTTTTCCCTGTGCAGCAATTTTGGTGTGTGGTGGTGATCTCTTCCTTCAAGTGGTCCAAGAACTTGAGAGTCTGTACGTCATCCGTAATGTTCCTCGCATTTGACACAATTAGCAAGAGATTATGTGTACTTGGCTTTCTGGAAAACTCAATCAAAGTGCTGGTGACCATATCTCCACCAATTCCCGCTAGTGAAAGATTTATCAGGTATCCAAACAGTTTGTTTGGCTGTTGAACCAAAGGGTTGGTACACCACTTGTTGAATATGTTTGCAATTGTTGAGTGGGGAGCTGTATCATAATCCCAGTGACATTTGCAGTAAGCAACCAACAGTTCCAGTATGGCATTGGTGATTATGTGTTCGGCACCCCGTAGGATATCCGCCAGAGCTTCGCTATCTATCATTTGCTCCACCAGCGAGTTGTATGAGAGAAGGAAGACATTTGGATTTGAAAATGCGCGCATGCCAAGTGATATTCCTATGAATCTCATGAGTGCAATTCGACGTGTTGCAAAGTCGTTGGGAGGCTGTTTGGGGTGATTCCCGTTTGTGAGAAAATTCTTGATGTCACAGATGGCCTTCTCTGTTTCCCACAGGCCCACAAACATGATGGGTGAATCTGGGAAGAGTTTAAGAAATGAGGCGATAGGAATTTCTTCCTGCTGTTGAAATAAGTCCATCATTTCGCTCTCTGAATATATTATTTTGCATGACTTCTTTCCGGTCTGGCTTGTTGTGAGTCCAATCGCAGAGGTTGGTGGAGGGTTAGTGTCCTCCTTGATATTTATGATATTGCTTCCTTCAACCAAATACTCGCTGGGACTCAGTAATCCCTCGAAAAACCCAGGGGAGCCGGAGGAAGGCTGTACAACCTTCAAGTAGGACATGTTCTCGGGATACACGGGACTGTAATAAAGATTACTGAGACTCGTGGACTGCTTTGTATTGTTTCTGGATAATGCTCTGCTATCTTGAGCAGTCGGTAGGCTGAGCTTCTCCTGGGTACTTGGCAGCCGTATAGTCCTCTGTCTATATGCTGAAGATTTACTTTTTGCTGATCCAATATCAAACATGGACTTTACCCTGGAGGAAAGATTTCCGGGAACATGTCCGTCGCCCTTCTGGACACCAGAGACGATTCTAGGAGTGCAGTCTCCGTGGGCAGCATGAGACGATGTTCTCACTTCCTCAGCAGTGTTGCTCTCCAAATTTCCTATAACTTTCTCCACCACTTTGTCAGTGTTTTCCTTCTGTGTTGGGGCCCGTTCAATATCTGCTATTGGATGAAGTAGTGCTCTGCGTATCTCCTTCAGTGCAATCAATATAGCCCCTAGCGTGATCACTCCTAGGATAGCCATGCCAAACCAAAAGATGATCGCCAACACCACTTGGGTCTTATCATAATGACTAGCTACATGAAATGAACCCAGATAGTTACCAGTACTTGGAACTTTATGTACCTGAAGCTGTTTCCTCATTTCACCCGTTGAATATCATCGAAAACGTTTATCCTACAAACGTGATGATCCTCCCATCAATCTTATATCGTAGCTGTTCTTTTCTGAAAGCAATATATACTATAGCCATACTATCACACTTGTGCACAGTGGGGATATGGTTTGAGCTTTGTGGCATTTGCCATTATTACTAGCAGACATATATACAATGATCATGTAGGGCATACTGAGGAAGTTAATTCACAAAAGCAGTGGGATCTTGCAATTCTCCAGTTTCATTTTGGCCCCAAAATCACCTCCTGCCATTCCCAATACTCAGCATTGAGACCGCAAGTCACCTCATTTGTCAGACGGCACGTGGCATACTTCCCACATAAAATAATATATACATATATATATTCCTGCTGCTCAGTAAGTAATGGCAATTTCATTCAGTCGTACACTTGTGCTTTAAACTCATAAGAAGCAAACCATCGCTACATCATCAATAAATACAGACACCAATATGCTCTCATGCTTAAATACCACCCCAGGTGCTTCAACACCTTTTTTTTCCTCACTTTGCAAAATCCATGTCTTGGTATCCTGTACTGACAAATGCATGTGCAACGTACTTCTTCCACAATGCCTTTGCTCCTGCAGCACTGATGTCTGCACCATCCTCATCTTGTGCTTCAACACCCATTTCACCTTCAACATCTCTCTTGCCTTTTCCGGCCTTCTTCTTGCCCTTTTTGCCCTTCTTCTTACCACCGTCAGAAGGAGGTGGAGAAGTCTTGGCCAGCTTACGCCCAAGACTCACCCAATTTTCCACCAGCAACGAGGGCATGTCGTAGTTATCATCGTCTGTGGTGTACTCGATCTCATACTTGAACTCCTTGTCAGGACTGGCCGTGTATTTGGCGAGGTCTACAAAGTATTGCACGTACCTGAGAGGAGTGAACAACTGTGGTGTATATGCTGGTCCCAATTCGGCATTCTCTGGCATTTTGGGTGGATACGTTTTGTCTGCTGCGATGGAGATAAAGCTGTCAACAGAGTTGGAAGATTTCACAGAAACGTTGCTCTTCAGTTCAAGCTGCTCGAGTTCGTAGTCGTTCAAGAACTCTCGTTCAACCTCAAGATCAGCCAGTCTGTCTGACTCGAGCATCTTTATCTCAAGATCAGCGAAGAACTCGTCCCACGGCTGGAACTGCTGCTGTTCATCTTCTTGCTCAGAGGGGTGATCTAACCACGCCTCCAAAAATGATCCATCCTGCTTCTTCTTCATCTTCTTGTCCGCAAACAGCCCAGTAATGTTATATTCCCATACTCGGATACCAGGGTTGAACGTGGGAATCACACTGGTGCTGACGAAGGATACGGAGTACCTCTCAGCTGAGGGACCCGACTTGCGCTGCCCCTTGAGCTTGGAGTAGGTGGAGTCTCTTACAGACTCCACATAGCCAACCTTGCCCGTTGGTGCACGGTCAAACCGGTGGGACTGCAACACTTCCAGATTATCGTCATCCTCCTCATGGTAGCCCCGCGCACTCATGCCCTGATCCTGATAGATATGCCCGTAGTGCTCGTCGTCATCATCTCCGTAGTCGTTCCATCCCAACAGACTGCTCTGCTGTGTCTCGTCATTCATCTGGACATACCCCGAAGCAGAGGAAGAGTCTTGAGAATAATCACCCCTCTCGTACTGCAAGAAGGATGTATCCAGCCCCTGCGCCTGGAGTTTGGCCTCGATAGTTCTGTATGCCTTGACAGAGTCCAAGGTGATGAAGTGGTCAATGTTCATATGGCCATACAGTCCTCCAATGATGATATCTCTATACTCGTGCATCCAGACAATCTGCTTGGTGAGACAGGTGATGTCGTAGTTCTTCGGGACAGGGGGCACGTGGCCAGACAGCCAAACCTTCATGTTCCTCTTGCGCAGCTCCTTCAGAGTGTAGCCAAGCCACTCAAATAACTTGTACCCCGGTTGTTTTCTCTTGTCACAGTTATCCACCAATGGGTTGGACCCAAATAAGTACAGGGTGTTGATGGACATCACCACCAGTTTGCCTGGAATCACCTCTTGGAAGAAGTAAGCACCCCTATCGAAAACGTGCATCTGTTCAGGAGGGATGAAGTTGCGCCATATCCGAAACAGCTCTCTGGTTTGAAGTGTGGGGCCCGGAGCAAACAGGTTATGTGGATACACATCGTTGTTACCGAGACTGGGCACGATCTTGATCCTCCTGTCAAGAGGGGCTAGGTCTTCATCATTTTCATCCATAAATGTGCGCGAAACCTTCTCCGCTACCTGCTGGTTCACATCCAGGATGTCCATTTCCAGACGAGGCTCCTGCCTGTCGTTGTCGTGTCTTATGTTATCGCCCGTCCAAACAACAAAGTCGATTTTGTCCTTGAGATTCTCCTCTATCCATCTGAGAGTCTCATCCATCAACAGCATTGGGGAATCACACCCAGCGAGAGCGTCTCCCAGCTTGGAAGCACTCTCGTCATCGTCATCTCGATTCTTACGACCCTTCTTCTTCTTTAGTTTTCTGTGGCATAGCTCCGAAATTGCCGCATTGACTTTGTAGAGCGGGTCCGGGTGCATGTCTGTGATGTGCAAGAATCGCCCGTGGTATGTTTTCTTGGAGCCATCAGCCATTTCCAACTCCACAGAGTGTTGGTTGGGATTGAGTCCCAAGGCCTGGTATGACTCCACCTCCTCTTCGGTGTCATGCGAGATATGCCTCACTGAAACAGGCTCGTCAAACCTGGCAACATCGACAAATTTGGAGTTGGCAACGTCGTATATCCTCATGCTGTCTTCAGGCTTGGGTGCCGGTATGCGCCCTTGGGTAAGATGCTTGGGCAGGTAGTTTGGTGTTTCGAGAATCAACAGCACCGAGCCCATGCTAAGGGCAGTGAACAGTACAGAGACGAATATGAGGCCTCGCAGCGAAAACCGGCTCTCCACCCCTTTGGGTTCAGGCTCGCTGATGGAGGCAACGCTGTTCCTCCTCACAGCGCTGCTCCTCCTTCTGAACCTTGCCTCCATGGTGATTATGCTGATGGGAAAGAAGCCTGAGTACTGTGGGAATCCTGAAACTATGTTGCAGCGTCAATTGATGTGCCAGATGATGGTATAATGACTAGCCCCAGTCACCCGAGAATGCTGTGACACTTTGCACTGCCAACACTCGTCAATCAATGCCGCACCGCCGCTTAATCTTGTCAGTAAACACCGTATGCAATACGATCTCAGTGTGAAACCTTTGACTTTCCGCCTCAGTCTCTGCTGCCCTCCTGCCGTATATCCTTGCTGTCAAAGGCAAAATAATTTACACACTAAATAACACTAGTGCAACAGAGCTATAAATGACAAGCACTCTTACGCTCTTTGGTTCCCCTTTGAGTCCTTCTCCCACAGAGGCCAAACCCGGTGCCCTTCCCTGCCCTGCAATTGTGCTGCAAACAGAGCCGAAAACGGACACAAACAATCGTCACCTGTGAGTGCAGCTCATCGAGGTGCACACACGGAAAGAGGCAGCCAAACAGAGGGTGTTAGACGCAGTGTGAATGCAAATTAGTATGGCAGATGCGGGTGGGCCATAGTGGTTATGCAGCCTAGAGACTAATCAGGCAAGTACAATAGATTGTGTCGTGTAAAGCGCTAAGAACGTGGTGTTTGACGGACAGGCTTCACCAGCATATCAGACTGGGGAAAGAGATGAGATGTAGAGTTTATCGATGATCGTTGAGACATGGTGGAACTCTGTCGCGTAGTATAGCAGTTGGTGGAGCAGTTACTAGACAGCTTCGTGTGCTCTCTAAGAGGGTTTTTTGCGTAGGGGCCTTGGCACCAAAGTATTGTAGAAAGGTAGAGGAAGGAAAGACTGTGCATCTTTATGCTGGGCGGCGTGAGTCTTGGCAATACGTACGGCCTTAGTCTGGTGTTCCCTAGCATTAATTAGTCTTCGTACGACCGACAATCGTAGTAGCCTACAGTACCACGAAGTACCGTAGAGTCTAACCGTTTGCAAAACGACTGATGTTCTAAGGACCCCAGGGACCTGAGCTGAAGGAGTTCTTTGAACGTTTTTTGAAAAAAATCAAGGTTCTCAAAAAAGACCATTTGTGGGTTTGTGGGCATCACCTCACTACTTCTCATCCTCACTTCCTCTCATGCTGTTGCAGACCTGGCACCTTATTTAGCAGGTCTGTAGCTGCAGATCACCGGATACGCAGACCTAATAGCTTTGATGATGGAACATTAATGGAAATTGGGATCCAACACTCTACTGGTATTTGGCCCATTCAGCACCTTAGTTCCTGTTAATAACATTTTCCCTCTGGTTTTCCTGTTTGGCATGTAGTCAAGGTACTTCCCAGGTGTTGATATTTGCATTACGCTCAAGTGTCAGGGTGCCTAGACATCGACATTCCATGCAAGGTCCCTTCCGCTTAAAGGTCGATGCGATGAGAGAAGCGCATCACAACCGAGAGGGATGATGGCATGCCACGAAATGTACAGTAAGTACCTCTAAACGTAAAATGTTCATATAACAACAAAGCCACAAGGGGTGTCTGTTTTTGAGGACAACAATACCAGTGAGTCCTGACCCGCCTAGAAGCCGTAGGCTTGAGCAGCAAACACAGCAAACAGAGGTGGTTTAAAGCAAATGAAGCCCTATAAGGCCATGCAGATTTTTAGGGTGATGTATCTTAAGGTGGATATTTCACCTTGTATGATAAGAATAAAAGACTGTCTTGAATACTGCTCACAAAGCGTTGATATGGCACACGACATGTCCACGTCACTCTGTTAACGTACTGCACGCTCTGTATGCGGCCAAATTGCACATCTGTTTCGGGATATATGATGATTAGCATGAAGGGATGGACATACAAATGTATGCCGGTGCAATGCTGACCCGCAAGAAAACTAAGAAACTTCTAGGGGCAGGGAGTGGGGAGGCTTGCACAGTTCTAGATCGTACAATCAGCTTCTCTCATCAAATGCACACAGCACCAAAAATTGGTTGTTAATGCCCTGGCTGCATTCCCAGCCAAACCCTTCGTGCTGGTCCTTCCTCCCTTCAGCCTTTCCCTTCATCCTTCCCCCACGTTGAGCATTTCTTTTGGAAACGGCCACCATGTAGTTCATTAGTCATTTTGGCATCTCTCCATTGAGCCATTACCCAGATCCATACAATTCATATGCAGGTAAATATTCTCCCCAAACACATTTCTCAAATGGGAGAAACGAAACGCTCAAGGAATCCCATCGCACTCCTTTGTTGTCATAATAGGCACAGTGCCTACAACGCGCATCGTGATGGGCGCGTATCGTGCAAACGCTAATTGCCCTCATAATACCTGAATAAGGCCAGGACTCGCTACCAGGCTACGCGTCGTGCTGTAGGCACTGCCTCTAGAAAGAGAAATAGCTCGCAATTTTTGGCTGTTAATGACGCTTGGAAAACGCGCACTGGCATGGCCATGTCGGCAGTGTCCAGTTCGTGACCAACAAAAGGTCCACATACTGCCTGGAGACATGTCTACCGAAGGAGTCGGTTAGGCTCTCTCAATGGCGTTGCTGGATCGATAACTTAGGCAATTATTAGTTTACCACTATTGCCAGTCAACTGTGGATCATATGGTTATGCCTATTATATTCTCCAGTCGCGAATGTTTACATGCGGATTTGGGTGCCTCCTCTCAGAACGCATCCAGTCCAAAATAGGCTTATTAGGTGCCGAGCTCGATAGGTACGATGGAATGAGAGAGCGCGTTTGGAAGTATGCACCTCGGCCCGTGATACATGCGTCGAACCTGATCGGGTATCATTTGTCCAGCATATGGAAGATTTCTTCGGAGATGAGGACGTGTTTCGTGCTATTTGGATACGTTTGTTGTTTGAAGCTCAAGGACGATCTAATGTGGTTTGCTTTGGATTTTTCTGCTCGTATCCCTGTTCATTCAACCAATTATGTTCCACTTCAGAACATCTCCTTCCCACTGATCATTCGCGCTCCATCCCGAAATGGTAACTCTTCCTCGGAGCCGCACATGGTGCATGACATCCAAGGAGGAGCAGGCATGGTTCCTTCAAACACGTCGCTGCGCCGCACGCTTAAGCCTCCAAAAAGAGCAAAATCGCGTGCACGCTTAGCCCTCAAAACAATCCATATTTGACATGTCAATGCAACCCGTAACCAGAGAAACATGTAGTCAATTAGTGAAGGTACGCTGTGTGCGCACATATATGCCTGACACGCTTTTTGTATGGGAAGCCAAAGCGCAGCTCTCCTTGCCCAGGCCTCTTGCATGAACTTTAGATCCTTTTAGGTGTTAATAGCGTGAATGGTGTGCAGCAAGGGCAGATCGGACGTGATATATATACTTGATCTCTCCCAGAACCCACGAACGTGTTGCTGAACTCGAATTGCAACTTGCGATTATATTTGTATCGTTTGTACCATCAACTTAATCGCCAAACATACGTGTTCTGGCATAGACCCATTCACTTCACAGTCGTTCCTTACACACGTTAGGTTTTAGTTGTTTACCCTTTTTACTTTGATATCTCCCTTTTCTCGACAAGTCGCTCATTCATTGTCAATTGAAGAAGGCATTTCACGTACCTCCTACAATCTCACATTCATAATGATGAACCCACAACCACGCTTTGAGAGAAGTTCGACAGGCTTCACGTCACTGCCTCCGCTTTCAGCCTTGCTGAACAATGCGGACCCTGCCGCACCACCTCGTCGCACCTATTCCGAGCCGGCCTCTCCAACCCGCGCTTATGGTAAGACCGATTTGATGGCAAACAAGGTCACCGAATCCAACTTTCAGCCACGCTCAGAGAGGTTTACCTTGCCTCCTCTTAGGCACATCAGCCTTCCAAACTTCAACAACACAGCAAACATTCCAAAAGAGGTCCAGACTTATGGCAAAGAGCCAGAGAAGATCCAGTCCCAGCCTTTGGGTCCTCCAAGCGGCACTTTCCATCCATCCGAGAACCCTATCCCAAAGCCACAGCAACAACAACAACAACAGCCACCACAGAAGCAGGCAGCAGCCAAACAGGATGTTGGAGTGACATCCCACCAGCCATCTTCTTCCCCTATTGCATTGCACAACAACTCCGATATCAGTTCCGAAAAGAGGAGCTTCGCATTTATTTCGCATTCTCCAGCCACCTTTCCTTCTCATGAGCCCAACATCGATAATGCTCAGCTTGCGCGTCGCAAGAGACGGAGAACCTCACCCGCTGAGCTATCTATTCTGCAGGCAGAATTCGAACTCGGCCACACTCCCAACAAGGCTAGACGCCAGGAAATTGCAAAGAAAGTGGATATGACAGAAAAGGCTGTTCAGATCTGGTTCCAGAACAGAAGACAAACTATCAGGCGACACTCAAGCACTGGCAAGGAAGTCATTCTCGACATCCCATACAGACAACAGCTCGACCAACAGTTGCCTTCGCATGAGCAGTTCACTTCAGCTGCATCTACCCCGGCCAAGGGCACTGTGGGATCTTTGCAGGACAGTCCAACAAGACTCTACTCCAGTTTTCAGACCACCTTTTCCACTTCACCAGCAAGAGAATCGGATGGAGAGCCTTCACAGGAAATGGAGCGCTCCGTTTCGCAACCTACTGTTGCTGGTCCACCATCTCCGGCTTCTTCCATCTCTGCTGGTAAGATCAATGATCTTAGATCATCACCAGAGCATGGAATGAACCGCGGTAGTGCAAACCAGTCAGTGTCCTCTATGATGCCCCCACAAGGTTCATGGTCGATGTACACACCCTCCAAGACACCAAAGGAAAGTGCCCTGGAAGGTTCTAGATACCCACTCTCCGACATCACCACACCAATCAAGCAACAGAAGAACACCCCAATGGGTGGTTCTACCATGACTTTCAGACTGAAGTCCATGGGATCTTCTAACACCAACTCCGCATCATCTCACTCTGTATCGGACGCTACAGGTGGTGCCACACTCACTCCACTGCAAAGTTCCAACAGAAACAGGCAAAAGCCAACTATGAAGGTGAATGCCTCGCAGCCAAGCTCTTCGTCCATTATCAACACCACCCCTGCAGTGAACCGTTCGATCTCTGTATTTTCCTCCAGTGCAGATGAGGTTGTCCAGCCTCAGAGTGGTGACAAGCGCGGCTCGGTGAGCTCCCTATTGTCACCCATGAGCGACAACCCCGTGAGGAAAATTGTTGTTCATAAGGACATCGAAGAGAGCTCGGTGGAAAACAAAGAGAATGCCGCTCCCAAGAACATCCTGCAGACTAAGGATGTTAACAAGAAGAAGTCAGGAGATGGAAAGGGCAGAGATGAGATCGAAATTGTCGAAAACCTATTGTCATTGAGAACGGGCAACTGGAGACAGTGATCAGTGTATATATATACAGTACATATGAATATATGGATTATCTGGCGGATAGTTTGGTATTTTAATATCTACACGGTGAGTACAGAAGAAGAAAGTGTGACCACAGAAACTAATATGCATATAGCCATATGCAGCATGTTTATAGTAGAGCTACAAACAGTATAGCCATACATGGTGCAACCACAAACCGTCTGTATATAATAGCTTTCAGATCTACAATATCTACAGTTAACCGTATATTATTAATCGAAATGTTTTGTACTATCAATAGATACACACGAACTATCTTACTTATTTCTTGGTAGCACCAACAACCTTACCACGGCGACCGGTGGTCTTGGTGTGCTGGCCTCTAACACGGAGACCCCAGTAGTGACGGATACCACGGTGGGCTCTGATCTTCTTAAGTCTCTCCAAGTCATCACGGAGCTTGGACTCGAGGTTGTTGGCCAAGACGTGGTAGTCCTTACCGTCGACAATGTCGTTCTGACGGTTAAGGAACCAAGCTGGAATCTTATACTGGGTTGGGTTCTGCATGATGGTAACAACTCTCTCAAGCTCTTCCTGAGTGAGCTCACCAGCACGCTTGTTGAGGTCGATATCAGCCTTCTTGCAGACCAAGTTGGCGTAACGACGACCGACACCACGGATGGTAGTCAGAGCGTACATGATCTTGATTCTACCGTCAACGTTAGTGTTGAGCAGACTATGATGAAGAGTTAGTATTTTTGAAGAGAGAGAGATCAAATCAAGACAATCGAGTGGAATAAAGATACAACAATAGGATCATTCATAGGCAAATCACAGTCGTAGGAGTAATGGATGTAGAACTGTTGGATCTGTTGTTGTGTTGGCTGATACGGAGTTTTCAGGAAAGAAATGCTATGCTGTTGGGTGTATGCCTTTGACAAACGCTCTGAATGATCACCGAGTAAACCCGGTGCCGCTGAGAATGGCGATGAAAGATGTTGTTTTTTGTGGTGATGAACTTATGTTCATGTTACACCCAGCAAAAACCTATCGGGCCTGGTGTTGGTCTTCCTCTAGCTGATTGACCCTTCCCTAATACATCGAATAACGAAACTAAACGCTGCTCATTCGTTGATACAATCCCTCTGAATATTTGATCATACAACTCTGTGAATGCTGTGAGTGTTGATGGTTGTCCCTACGAGGTCTCCTATAACGCCTATTGATAGCCTATTGTACTTTTCCTCCACTCGATCTTTCGTGTCCCATTTGACTGTAAATTGATTATTCAAAACATACCGCAAAATGTGCTGAAAGCTACCTGATTCCTGGACAACGAGAGGCATCTTGATGGTGTTTGTCTGTACAGTATAAAGAACCTTTTTCAATATACACTTTTCACTTCAACTTGTATACCAATAGCTTTTTTCACCAAGCGGTGAGAGAGGAGAGAAAGTGCAGGCAGAGGGTAGAGGATGAAGAATGAAGAGGCAGTAGTGCCACGCACAGGAGCGCTTTCTCCCTACCCACTGCCATACTGTATGGTGTCCACACTGGTTTTTCGCTGCAGGAGAGGCACCTCTGCCAACGAGATGCGGTCAACTTAGCAGATGATTTGTGCTACCGTCTTCCAAAAAGGGAATAGATGCTTTCTTGGTCACGTGCCATTCTAGGGCTTAACCCTATATATGAAGTAGGTGATCCGGGTTCACTACGCCTTGGCTACAGCCTAACTACACAGGTCTCTTTACGGCTTGCTGTCTGCAGTATTCCAGGTTAGCAGTGGTCATAATGTTCCATAGTAGTGCCTCCGGGACTATCACCCCAGTTTAGAGGGAGAGATGGGCTGCTGTCTAAGCTCCTGTAAGGCGAACGTTAATGTGCCCATTGCCCGTTCAGCTATGCACGTTTGGCTGCATTTGTAGTAGGCCTACAGCTAAAGGTTATATAATATTAAATAATGTTAAAGTGTGTATTAGTAGCTGGAAGTTGTGATTCTGGATGACAGGTTATGACTTACTCTCTTTGTTCACCTTGCCAATAAAACCACTGGTGTCTTTCTTCCCCAGTTACTTCAATATGTCAATAGTTATGGTGTATGCAAATTCAATGATGCGGGAAAGACAACATTACATAAATGATCAACTATTAGTATATTAACAGCTATTGTCGTAAGCATATGTACATGTCAGATCTGAGATCCTCTTATTTACACAACCAAACCCTCGGCAAACTCTTTTGCGAAAAACTCCAAAGCACCCTTTTCTATGTATATGCGGTTTGCCCTCACCAAATCCCTCACCTCAACCTCCTCCTTGGGGAGCACTTGTGCTCTCTTGCCAAAACGCTCTGCAGCAGCCCTGAGGTTGGGCACCGAGTCATAATCCTCGGCGATGAACAGCAGATTCCTCTTGGTGAGCTCGTGGGTATCCACGAACTCGTACAACGCGTGCTTGTCGGGTGTAGCGATCTCAAGGTTTACGGTGTCCTTCTCATTGAGTTCGGCAACGGCCTCCTCCTGGGCGCCGATGATGAAAAGGTTACCTCTTCTGAAATAATCGCTCAGAGCCGTTCTGTACGCGGAAGCGTAGATCTTGAAGGGGAGCTCTGTGGAGAAGTCGTTGGGTGCAGTCCTTGCGAGGGCGTACGCACCGTTGTGTCTGATTGGCGAGTTACCGTCACCAACACGGGCTCTACCAGTTCCTTTCTGCTTGAACAGTTTCCGCCTCGAGAACTTGTGCTCACCACGTCCTGGTGGGTTGGAAGCACCCACTCTTGCGGAGTCCTGCTCCATCACCACGGCACGCCACAAGATGTCTCTCCTCAATGGCACATTCAAGAATGAGGCATGGACAGGGATTACGGAATGTGGCTCCAACGATGGAAATGACCTCAACGAGGAGAGAACGTACTTGGGTGGGATAGCAGCGTGACTGAGGGTCTCTGTAGTGGTGGTGGTGCCAGCTGTGCTTGCGTATGTCCTTATGGCACTGAGCCCAACCCTGGATGTGAGTTTGCTATACATGGTTATGACTATATGTGGTGTGTTGTTTGTGCCGTATGCCTATATTGAAATTCAAGTCGCGGGGGGATAAATCGTGATGTACCTCCTTTGGCTCCTCCTATCGTGGGATCACCTGCAGAACTATAGTGGGGGGATGCTATCGGCAGGTTGAAGACCACACCGGTAACTTGTATGGAGATATATGCAAATGAAAAAAAATATATATGTAAACGAATATATATATGTATATATATATATAAATGAATACCACCTCGCAATAGTGACTTTTTGCTTGGTGTCTCGTGTGCTTTCAATATGTCATTCACTATACCCTCTTGCATCACCAAATCGACCGACACCTACTAGAAAATTTGGAGCACTGAAAAATGGTGTGCATTATCCAAATCTGAAGCGGGTGCAGTGCTCCCCTTAGGAACTGTATGGGGATATTCTTTATATTTATCATAACTGATTTAACTAATATTACACAAAATATTGTGGATGATTGAGTTATTAAAACAGTATAAAATTTCATTTACTTAGTTATTATAGGTTATGATTATATTTGTTGCTGGCTGTTCAGACCCACCTTCGTGAAAATTTCCGCCTCAGGTTCTTGAAATAAAATCTGCAATTTCTTTATTCAGTGTAACTCTCAATCTGACATAGTAATCGAAACCAATACACGGATATATGAAAAAAACTTTGAGTAACCAATAACAGGGAAAAAAATCATCATCAAATAATAGGAGAATGTAAATAAATGTAAAAAGGCAAGAAAAAGTACACACACACAAAAAAAGAAAAACGGCCGTCTAATCACCAAGCAATGGTTGATGTATTTATCCTTTCCTCTCCCTCTGCCTTCCCATAGCCCTGATATGTTTCTTTATATATCTATGAGTCCCTTCATAGAGAACCTGTCTATAGTGTATCAATGTTTAGCAACTTGTTTTGTGAAAATAAAAAGGGCAAAAAAAAAACACACACACTCGTCAATCAATAGAAGAGTCGCACTTAAAAAATGGTTACAATCGGTTACTTTTATAGCAATGTTCTTCTAAGCAAATAGTGGATATGCTCTAGTCATAGTCCATCAGCTGTAATGCCGAGTTCCGGGAATATGGCACCACGTTTCTTTTTGTCTCTGTTTCAGGAGCCTCGATAGACTTAGCTATCATCTTCTATGTATATCTCTGTTTCTAAAGGCCTCCGCTAAAACTCTCTACGGTGGGGGGTATCTTCACCACCACCACTGGTTCCTGTAGTTACGGTGGCGATGCTTGCGTTAGACGAATCTTCCAATGAGTTGAGAATGCTCTCTCCAAGGTGGCCCATGGTGAAGCTATCATCACGAGATAGACTGAGCTCACTCGAGTCTCCTATGGCTGCTGCAGGCCCACCTCCACCATTATGGCGAGTATCAAACAGGGCTGGCGCGGTGGAAAGAGAGTTTCTCGTGGAAGACAAACTACCGGGGTTTGCAAAGGTAGTGTTGAACTGTCTAGGAATATACTGCGAGGAGGGAAAGAAAGTAGATGTGGCAGAAGACGTGGACTTGCCACCTGAAGTACCAGGCAACGACATCCCGTTGGAATGAACACCAGCAGGAGCAGCAGCAGCAGAAAATGAAGACGAGTAACTAGTTGTTGGACGGTAGCCACCTGCGGAATGAATATCACCCCCATTGCCGTTTCCACTCCCATTGACACCGATTTCCACACTCCTGCGGCTTGCATCGTTCATGGACATCCCTGTATTGTTGAAACCATTGTAAGAATTGCTACCGCTTGCACCTCCAAGACTATTGCGGTGGAGCTGCGCATCCAACTGGGTCGTCGCAGCACCATTGCTGGTTCCGTTTACGGCACACATCCAGATTCTTGTCTTATATATCCTGAAGAGTTCTCTCACAAGATCACGGAAGTCAATACGATGGTTAGCACTGTAGAAAAAGGTGAGCTTGCGCCTGTCCCACTGGTACTCCGCATCCACAACCACCATCGAAAGGCCATGAGTCTTCACCTTCATTGAGCACACGTGACGTGCTTTATCCTCGTCTGCCTTCTTGTTGAGCAGCTGCGCAACCTCTGCGGGTTGTGCAAACCTGACGATTGGTTTAGGGAAATGGAGAGCAGGAACGCTTGAGGGTGCACTTGGTTGTGTTTGTTGCTGTTGCTGTGTTTGAGGTTGACTGGGTTGACGAGAATTTTGTGCTTGTTGGGCCTGCTGGTGTTGCAGGAAAGCGGTGCTTCCAACGACAGAATTGGGGTCAACAGCCAAGGCTGCCTGCTGTTCCTGGTGTTGTCTCAGCTTGAGCAATCTGGCCTCATCAATGGAGACATCCAAGCGCACAACTTTGCCGAGGTCTCTGCCCCTATCAGCCTCAACGAGAACCAGATCACCAATCTTGAGGGTCAAACCAGACCCGTCCGGTAGATAGAAGACATCCACTCTTCCGGCCTTGAAAGACACCATCACGAGACAAACACCGGGCAAAGAATTCCCAGGAAAGCGTGGCAGTTGTGTGCCCGTGTTGGATAACGCTGCGAGGGCCGAGGGGAGATCTATGGCACTCTTACCAGTAACATGGACCCGTTCCTCTCTATTCTCCGTGAAATAGGCATCGGCATCAGCGTACGCCTTGGCAATGGCAAGAGGGGTAAGGTTGACTGCGTCGGGTGGACCGTTGACGGGGGTGTTGAAATCGCCATTAGAGCCAGGAGGAACAGCCATTGGCTCCTCTCTATACAAATTTGGCATTCCACTCACCCCAAATCCGCTCCCTCTAAAAGATTGCTGGAATTTGCTGGCCGGGGGGAGGATACCAGAGGCTCCAAACCCATCAAGAGCCCACCTGTTATCGCCGTTCGCGGCATAAGAGTGCCTTCTGCTAGGGGGTAGAAAGATATCTTCCTCAAATACAGGCATGTGAAGAGTCTGGGACCACGAATCCTTCATGCCAGGATTCATCCCGCCGTTCAGGCTGCCAAACGACGACGACGACATCGGCTTGGCCGAAGAGGGGGCAGACTGGTTCCAAGGGGGCTGCTGTGGTTGTTGTTGTTGGTGCTGTGGACTAAAGGGCAGCTCGGTCATTTGAGGAGCGGATGAAATACCAAACCTCGACGGGAACTGGCCCGAGTTGTGTGGCTGGTCCGGAGTTGTCACCATATTGTTGCTGTTAGTTGTAGGAGCGGTTTTTGGTTTGGAATCGCCCCCCAGCAGGGGTGCATTCCACATAGACTGTGAAGAGGCGAAGGGCATGTCTGCAGCGTAGGAAGGGCGCCTGCTGTTGAAGCCCATTCCAGGATAAATACCCTGGGATATGGGGAACTCGACAGAGGTGTCTACCCTTGTGGCTGCATTCCCTGGGACACTAGAAACACTGGCATGCCTTGCAGCTGTTCCTGGAGAATAGGTGGGCTCCATGTTGCGTGGTGACCACAAGGAGGGATCAAGCTCAAAGGGATCACTTGGGTTGCCGTTGCCGTTGCCGTTGCCGTTGATGGAGTGTCTCATGCGGAGGGCTTGCGACAGGTCGAGCGCAGCTGGCTCATGTCCATTGCCAGTAGAGCCGAGAGATGGTTGGTGTTGAGACAGAGAGTTTCTGGGTGAGTCGGATATGTTAGAAGCGGAGCGGTCGCTGAAGGAAGGATGGCCCGTGTGCTGGGCAGCATCATCAGAAAAGATGGAGCTGTTTTCCATGGACAGGGATGATCTTGCAGAAACGTTGACCAGAGGGGAAGTCTTGACTGTTGGGTTGATGAAGGAATATCCGTTGTTGCTGAAGATGTTATTGTTGTTGCTGTTGTGTGTAAATTCTAAATCATCCAAATTGTAGTGAATGGGTGACTTGGCTGCTGTGCCAAAAGGTGCAGTAAAGCCAGTGCCGCCGCTGGTGGGTGAATAGTTGAAGTGGGCAGACAACTCCGGGGTAGTGGAAGGGTTGTGTTTACCTTGGATCGATAGATTTTCTATGGGAGGCAGTGTGGAATCAGTGGGGTAAAACATGAGAATATAATGGGGTCAAGAGGTGGTAGATAGCAGGTATGGGGGCGTGGGCGTGAAAACAAAGGGCTGTAATGAAAACCTAATGGCCAGGCTCGATATCCTTCTACTCGCTTTGCACTGCTGTTGCGCTGAACACACGAGAGGAGTCCCAGAGAACAGTAGTATAAAAAAAGCGGGGCAGGCGGCGAGAGCACTGTACTCTAGATGTGGTTGGGGATGTGCTATGGATGTTGTTTGATTCCCTTATACTCAGCTATTTGATTCCTGTTTTCTTAAAAAAAACACAAGATAAACAAATCTACAAAATGAAACTACACCTATGAGGTTTCTCCTGTACCCAGGTACTGGCCAGATTATCATTCCCTTCCCCCCAGCCCATTTACGCCATATGTCACTCAACTCCACTCCGTCTGTGTACATTATGTATGCAGCTGTCTGCGACTGTGGTGCACAATCATCGTTGCTTCTCTCCCCACCCTCTGCATGTACGTCTCAACCCCGGCAAAGGTGTATTCAAACAAAAAAAAAGTGGGCTCAGCGGAGATGGGCTGCACCTGCTGGTATGGGGCGAGATGGCGAGATGCCTGACGTAAAGCGTAATCCGCTTAAGGTGGGTGTAGATGTAATAGTCACGTAGCCAAAAGAAACACAAATAAACCCATGATAGATGAGCCGTAGTGGTTGGGATGGCATGCAGTGGGCAAGAATTATGGTTCTGGAGGGGGGCCAACGAGGGAGGTTCTCGCCCCTTTGGCCTAGATGACGGGCAATGGAAGAAAGGGCCCTCACACGTTGCAGGTTAGTGAGAGCGACCCTGCGATGGGCTCTGCCCCCCCTCAAAGGGCAATAACGCAGAAATGACATGAGATGGCACGCATGACTTTCGCTCTGGCATGCACGGTGTGAGCTAATCGCTGCAGCTCTCGAGGAGCACACGCAGCGGAGTAGAAGGGGAGGGGGGAAGCGAGGGGGAGCGGAGGGGGAGCAGAGGGAGGGGGAGCAGGCAGTAAGGAGCACCTCCAGGGAGAGGGGAATGAAGAGGGCGGGGGAATCACTGACACAGGAAGGTATAGTAAGAGAGTTAGAACACAAGCAGCTGGAGAGTTGAAGGGTTGGAGAGGGAGAGAGAATACCACAATGTAGAGAATGCCAATGTGCGATGGGTGTGGAGAGTAGTGGTGGTGGTGGTGGTGGTGTATGTAGCTATCTGCATTTATGCACATCGATACATTTCTGCACTGGCGCGCATACGTTCCATGCGAGCAAGAGATGAGGTGACGCACTATAGGAGGATGGCCTATGAAAGGCACAAACGCCGGGAACGGGTATTGCAAGAATGGTAGTAGAGTGCGTGGTAGGTGGTAGAGTAGGTGATTCAAGTGTCAGAGTGGTTTTTTTTGTAGAGTCCGATTTGTTCCTATCAACACACTGTATAGTAGTGGTACAGTGCAGACAACCAGTCAATTAGTACCTCAAAGAAAACAAAGTACATAATTCCCAGATAGGGGGTGATCCGGTGTCCGGTCTCCGTCTAGTGCCCTGTCCTAGAGGGGCATTCCCCGTTGCGGGTCAAGATGACTGAAAAGGGAAAGTACAGAGCTCTAGGCGAACTGCAGAACTATAGGGAAGTGTTTATCAGACTAACTCTGTAAGGTAAACACACTCCACTAAGCAGCTATTGGGGCAATTTTATTCTAGGAAGCAGCTGGTGGACGAAAAGGGTGTCCTGTCTGATGGAGCGGGTGTAAACGAGATCGTAGAGAGCATAACTGATTTGTGCTTTATGGATGTGCTTACAACATAATCCTCGAATTAATCTGCTCCTTTACTGGTTGGCATTGATCACAGATACAATACGCTCTCCGCTGCCTTGGTGCCCTATATGCCTTGATGCCCTATATGCTTGTGCACCGAAGCAGCCATGGACACACAGTATATCTACCCCCTCCTAATAGCTCTCCAAACCCCACAAGATTTGACTCCCCAATGCGTCATCAATAGCTGAGTAGAATTGATGAACATGGAAATATATTGAACTCTTTCATGGCCAGTCGGCCTCATCGACTGTCCCCCGAGGCATCAATGGGTTGCCCTTCTAGTGCCTGCATCCTGACACCGTGTGGGGTAGAGCTTCCCCACACTTCTCCTATCAGTCAGTCTGCAGCGATCATCCTACACTATAATACCCGCGTATACGTGCTCGTGACTTTAAAAGAGCAAAATCATATTGAATATATAGAGCTTGTTTTGGTTCCACAGCGCAGGGTCAGGGTCACATGGACAGGGTCACAGAGATAGAGAACCCTGAAAAGAGTTCCCCTCTCGTCATGGTAAAACCACACTGTGTTGATGCAAGCGAATGAATTGCTCAGGGTTCAGAGAGTATAGGCAGTGTCCAACATATAGTGACAGCAGAGATGGTATGTAGGATATAACCCAATGTTGCATGGCCAAACCAGGATTGCCTCTACTATATGAGATCCTTATCACAACTGACTTATAAGCAAATATCAATCCATCTCAAAATGTTCAACCAAAATTACAATATATTGAGTAGGTGAGTATATAACAATATATCAACTTTTCCATATGACGCCTATCTCACTGCATGGAAGATGCCATGAAGTGATGCCGAAAGCCATAAGATGCAAAAACCAGATGTAAATGCGACTCATCATTAAATAGTCATCAATCACTATCAATCCTTAATGGTATGGGAGAGTCGAGCCTTGTGAAAGACTTTGGAAGGCATTCCCTTCTTGCCTTTTCTGACCTCCAATGAGCTCGGAGACCATCTCTACGCAGAAATGTCTTCCCACATCCCCACACAGAATCCATATACACAACTTTACACTTGTACTTTTTGGAACCATGGGAGTTGTGTTGGTATTTTTGGTGCCGAGCCAAGTCACAGTGCCGTGAAAATCTTGAACCACAAGTGCCACAGCCAAAGTTGTGCTTCTGACCTCTATGTTTCGATGCAATGTGAGAATTCATATTCATCTTTCGCGTGAAGCGCAACCCACAGGTCGTACAAACAAATGGCTTATTGTTGATCCCCTTGTTGCCATCTCCTTTGTAGCCCGTAAGTTGGGGTTTCTGTAAGGGAGTTGCTCTCTGAGTCTGCTTGCTAAAGTCAACTCCTGTATCGCATTGTGCACTGTCCTTCCTCTTGCAGAGATCATCGAAATTATCTGAAAAAGAGTCAATCCCAAAGAATATCTCATTGGAGCGCTCTAGTTTTGGTTTAGGTGCTGTTCCCACACTGTTTGTGGGTGGACTTCGAGCTGGATCCACCATAAGATTGTTACTCGCAAAGGAGGTGAAAGGGTCAGAGCTAGTGTGTCTTAAACTGAAAGAAGCTGAACAGGAAGAAATAGTAGGTGACTGACTTGCAGAGTCAGCCATCAGTGGGGATTTGGCAGGCCATGATGGACTCTGTAGGACGTAACTGCTTCGCCTACTAGATGGGTAATCTGCTCGCCTCTCGCTGTCTTCGTCAACAGTCTTCTTGATTGCACTGTATGGAGGTAATTCCTCACACGGAGAAGATAATCCATTTGGCAGCAGCAGCCTTGGTAATGAGAAGGGCTGCAATATAGGGGGCAGGGGCAATGGCCCGTTGACCGGGTTAGCCACAACCTTAGGCAGCCCGCCCTCACTTCTTAAATCACCTGCGGTCATCAACCTGTGTGTGTGGTCCGCTATTGAATCGTTCCGCTAGGGGGAAACGTTCTCTTGCAAATAATTGACAATATATGCGATGTTGCAAACATATATATATATTTTTGTTTATTGCCTTCGCCTGTGTTTTCAAGTGCGGGGGACCTCACGGGGGACCTCACGTATCATGCCATGCAAGCTCATGCATGTACCCTCTGCCTGCACTGCCCACTTCCGACACTGCCTATATATCGCTATTAGAAGTAGGAATATCTGACCCTTTATCTACCCGATGAACGGTAGGTAACTCCTGCCGGATGGTTGCTCACCTTTGAGTGATGCATAAGCGCAGGCAGAGCGGAGTTGTGGCATATTATCTACCGGGTTATATGTTGTTCGGGTGTATATGGCATTGATAAGAGTCATTCATCTTTAGCACACGAGGCAATGAAGATCCGACGTGTACTCTTTCTCACCGAGTCTCTCCTCTGGCTGGTAGAGACTATTCTATCCTGGTTGAGTCACAGCCTCTTCAATCTACCAAGTCACACTACTTCCAATCGCTTAACTGTCCGGGCCATGTTTGTTGTTCCAGAAGTACCTGCGCCTTAGAGCAAAGCACCCTTCCCTCTGCTCCCTGCATTTGCCTGCATTCCACGCCTTTCATTACGCGGTGGTGCAAAGCGTCACACTACTTACTACATCCAGGCACTGCAAATTCCAGGATAACCCCCTACCCTTATGGTGGAGATAAAATTGTTGGCATTTATATGATGATGCTGTCACTATTTTGGAAAGTCTGCTAGATGTAGATTTTTTTTTAGCGCTATGGCATAAGAAGCTGGGCATGCATTGGGTTCCCTGTCAAGTCACTGCTGCGTATGTAACCTGTCTCCCTCATCGGCTCTCTTCTCCGCCTTTTTTGAGTCAGAGACGGTTCTATTAAAGTTGCTGCGGGGACTTGTGTATTCTTCGATGGGACGCGCTGCCCTTGTGAGTTGCACGCAATGCACTGCCCTTGAGGTTACAAGAGCTGCCATCCGCCTCCGCCTAATTTTTGGACGCCCCCATTTCTCTCTATGAGAGCTCCTGTTTATCGTAGCTCATCGCATCTTACCCGGCGCTCAAATTATTTTGGACTGAAATATTTTTGGCTCTCTTTATTAGTAGTCTCTATGAGGAGAGAGTAAGAGATATCTTGAGATCCTTATCGGGTGTATTTTTAGTGTGAAAATAATTCAATAGAGGTAAACAAACAGTCATAGCATCCCTACAGTTTCATCATGGCTGAGAAAGTGCGGTACTACCTGGAACAGAGCGTTCCAGAAATTGAAGATCTCCAGAGGAAAGGACTCTTTGATAAGAAGGAGATCACCATGATCATGAGAAGGAGAACCGATTTCGAACACAGAATAACAGGCAGGGGTTCGAGGCCAAATGATTTTCTCAGATACGCATCGTTTGAGGCCAATCTTGATCTCCTAAGGAAGAAGCGTTTTGCCAGGTTGAATAAAGCAGGTGCCGTAGATACCAAGCCATCAGTATCTGATTGGGCCGGACCCAGAAGAATTCTTTTTGTGTATGAGCGCGCAACAAGACGATTCCCTGGAGACCTCAAAATATGGAAGGCATATCTGAAATATGCGAGGAAGAATGGCTCTGTGAGGATCATATACAAGGCCTACACGAGGCTGCTGCAACTTCAGCCCGGCAATGTGGATGCCTGGATCAGTGCTGCTAAATACGAGTTTGAACACAACGCCAATGCCAAGGGTGCCAGAACTCTGCTACAGAGAGGTTTGAGATTCAACGACAACTCCAGAGAGCTGTGGTTGAACTACTGCAAATTTGAGCTATCGTATGTTTCCAAGTTGTTGGCTAGAAGAAAGGTGCTTGGACTGCTCACAGCAAAGCAGCAGAAGGATAACGAGGAACAGGAAGAGGCCAAGAGAAAACAGGAAGCTGAAGAAGGAGAGAAAGATAACGAGTTTGATGAGGATGAGATAGCTCTGCCATCTGCCGAGGATTTGAACAATGAGTTGAACCATCTTCCCAACGTGGATGTCAATATGCTGGGTTCTCCAGACACCAACCCTGCGCTCAGAGGAGATGTGGCATTGACAGTGTTTGACGTTGCAATGTCCACAATGCTGAAGAATGTGGCGGAGGATGCAACATTGGTTACAAAGGAAGACAAGGCGTTTTCCATTGCAGGAGATTTCCTCGACCTCTTCAGCCAGTTTGTGGATCTAGATAGAACTGCCTTGAGTGATCATGTTGTGCAGTACCTGCAGAGAAACTATGAGGGAAGCCTCCGTGCCCTCGTCCTCGACATCACACTGCCTATCAAGTTCTCCAGCGTCACCGATTCCGACTTCGCAGGCGCTCTGAAGTTGTCCGTCAACAAGTTTTTGGCCTACAAGTCGAAGCTGAGTGGTAAGAAGGAGGAGCGCGACGAGCTTACAAACTCCTATGTGGCCATCCTACAAAAATTCGCACAGGAAGAAGAGGCATCGGAGAGGACAAGCATTCTCCTCAACACGATTATTGCAAGATGTAGGCAGTGAATGATGGGAGAATACTTTGTACATTACAGTAGGTAGGAAGTGAGAGTCGCATAGCATAATACACAAGGGTAGTATCTATATTTACCGATAATATAACTAAATAAGATAAGCGTCTGTCTAGAGTGACCGTAAACCATTAATCCTCCTTGCTGCTGGAACCCTCTTCCAAACCAGGAATGGGCATGAGATTCCTGTGCTTTCTGCTTGAACGCAAGTGCATGACGAAGCAGAAAACAGCAGCCACGTTAAAAATGCTCGCTAGCAAATACTGCACCATGTACTGCCTCATTGATGGTATATGGAGCTGGTAGAATCCATCTGGGTAAGGCCTCATCTTCCCGTCTGTCCAGTTTGTCAACCACTTCACCGACATGCTGAGGGGCAGCTGGGTGCCGATCACCACTCTGGTGGAGTTGGTTGAGGAAGACCAACCCACAGCGGAGATGATGGTGTTGAAATTGGTTGGATGTATCACCAAGACATTCATGCTGGGATCCACATCTATGTGGCTCTCTGAGACATGGCCTCTGAAGTTGAGCGTCAAGGGCACATACGCGCTCTCCGGAGAGGAGGGCACATCACTGATGGGTAACCTACAGCTGAAGGGAGCATCCTCGTGTATGTAGAGCTGGAACAGGTGGTAGAGCTCGTCCGAGAGGGTTATCGTACAGGTGAGGTCTTCGTCAACTCCATAGTGCAGTTCCAGTGGAGATGCCGTCTCCTGGCACACTGGGAACAGCTTATAGACAATGTTTCCATTGGCGTCAAACACATGCTCACCATTGTCGATCTGGCGTGATATGCATTCCAGCGGTAGGGCTTGGCCCTTGGTGAAGGGCTTCACTAGTGGGATATTTTCATTTTGGTCTAAGGGGTAGAGCTGGTTGGGAGACGCCAACACCGCTGACATGCATGCGACTAGCGCATATACCGTTGATTTGAGAAGCATTGTGTAGCTATATGAGTAGTTCTATAAACATTCCAGTACAAGTCAGTGAGCACCAATTGAACTCAGTGTAACTGATGGAATAAACCGTCTGCAATGTGGGAGTGCAGTGAGGTGCTGCAAAGCAAATCTGTCTTGACAAGTGGAGTGACCTTGTTGGTTGACCTTGTTGGTTGTCTTCAATTTTGTATTGTGCTTTTCGTTGGACTTGTCGTGTGTTTAGTCTGTTTATCACGTCTTTCACTAGCAATCTTTCAGTTAGTGCTTTCTGCAAACCCACTTTGCATGAACTCCAGGCTAATATGCTGGCTGCCAGGGGCGCGTCCCCTTGGTTGCACAGAATTCCACGCTAAAAGCTGCTACCGCTACTGCGTAGAGTGGCCTGTGCTGCGACCCCTGATGGAAGCAGTGATGTCACCAGAGATCTTGGCCTAAACCAAGACGCATGCACCTTGGGATCTCCACACGCGGAAGAAGCCTACACGACAAAGCCGAAACCATAAGCGCAGAGGGTAAGCGAAGGGGACCACAAGAGGGCGGTGGCTTATACTTTTGTTTGCCTGTTGATCCACAAGACAATAAATAATCTTTTGTTGCAGAGCAATAAATAAGATTTGCGTGTTTTTTTTTTTTGGCTTTTTCTCGCCATTTTCATCCCCCTTCTGCTTGGTAATAACATAGAAGGGGGACTAACAAGGCGATCGGCTGGGAATGCAGACTAATTAAAACATGCACACTAAGAGGAGCTAAGTGTAATTGATTTAGCGCATGCAGGCACAGTGGACAATGTCAAGGATAAGTTGATCCCCACCCGGTGAAGAAGAAAAGCAAAAAAAACACAAGGGGGACAGATCCTCTTGTATTTATTTATTTGTAAAAATTAGATTTTGAGTGGAGACCAACCGCAACGCAAATGTGAATTGGTGAACCCAAACACGAGTTGATATTTTCATAAGTAAATGAAGTTTTAAAAACAAAAAATAAATTGGTCTACAAAGAGATTAAATAAACATTATAGAAGGATCAAATGTAAGAAGAAGAGAATTAAACTCCCGTCATTCTTTTAATCAAGCACAATGCCACTTCACCCTACATTCCAGCTCTAAGTAACTACCTAATATCTAGTCATCTCATGTCATCGCTATTAATGATAACCATTCATTGAGTTCCTATCATGGAGATGCATTGCACCACTTCTGCTCTATAAAAAACTCGTAAATCTTGCTTGTCTTGTTCACGTCAATCTTCAACAATTCTCTTGCCGTACGTTTCCTCAATATTCCACCCGTACGCAACAACTCCCTAAACAGCGTCTCCTTGATCACCAAGTAGGGCTTGGGGAATATACGCAAGGTGGAACACAGGATCCTCTCCTCCCTAGAGAGAAGCTCATAGTCAGCAGCATGGGTGATATCCAAGGGCGTGACGTTCTTGGTGGTTCTCTTGACATCACCGGCAAAGGAGGGAGCCGGTGAGTTGGAATGTGATACAATCCTGTTCCTGTTTGCAGAGCTTGCCATGCTGTTGGCAGTGTGCCTCGAGGGTCCACTACTCTGGGTGAGGCCGATCCTCTGGAGCTGGGCCTGTCTGGTGATTTTGTCCTTCTCGTACTTGGCCCCGTCTTCCAAACTGGTGATGCCATTTCTTCTCCAGCCTTGGAGCTGCTGTATCCTCGCCCTATACCTGATTTCCGCGAGCATGTCCTCTGTAAACTCCTCAAAGTCCTTAGGCGTCATGATGCGGGCCATGGCCTTGATCTTGGTGAGAAGCTCCTTCTCCTCCTTCGATCTCCGCTTATCTGCCGCAATCAGCTTACGGTACTCTATGAGCCCATCCTTGAGGATGAGCCTCTTTCTCTCTGCTCTGGTGGTGAGTCTGCTGTTGTAAATATCCAAAATGGCTAGCTTCAACTCGATGTCCTGGGGCTGGTCGTCTGGGTCAAACACCATGTCCTTCACCGTCATTTCCGCATCGTTCTCGGCCTCTGTCTCAAATTCCAAACGCCCAGGCATGTACCCCTGGATGTCGGAACACAGCGGAACAGAAGCAAGTGGTTTCTTTGGTGGTGGCAGCGGTAGGTTTCTACGGCTGTCGAGCCTCTCCTTGCGCTTTTTGATGAACTGCTCGGGAGTAATATCAAAGTTCTTGTTCATGATGGGCAGCGGGTAATCGCTGCTCTTGAGATAAACATCTGTATAATGCTTCCCCACTTCCTCTTTTGATCTGTTGCCAATGTGGTCAGAAATATCCTGCCAGTTTCCCAGGCCAAACGTCTGCGCTCCTTCCACCATCAACAACTCCTCATCAGCTCCCCAGTCTTCTACAAAGATCGGATACGCATGCTGTTCTATAATTCTGTAGCTGTGATATGGCTTGTGTTTGCCGGTGGCCGCACCGCTGGAAAAACATGGAACACACAGATCATACTCCGCGCATTCGGCACAGCGTACCCGCACTCTGTTTGTACAATCTGACGAGCAAACGTCACAATGGAACTTTGCCATTTTCGTATATGGTGAAGATAGATAGCGTCAAGTGCAGAAAGAGTATTAATGTGTGTGTGTGTGCTTTGAACTGGGCTATGTAGTTACTGGACAAATATGCAGTACCATGTGTACATTAGTGTACATTAGTGTGATCTCCACACACCGAACCACAACTAATCGAGATAAAGATCTGCAAGCACTGAAAAACAAAAAATCAGTGCCTATGCTTAGATGTGGCTAAATCGAGATGGCCCAATTATACAATTTGCAGGATGGATGATTCGGTATTGGGTGAACCCCCCATCCTTCTCATCCTTATCTTATCACGATTAGCCCACAAAGCGTGTATTGTTTGTTCTCGAAGGCACACTCCGGGGTCTCCATTACGTAATCCAAGGTAAAGCTGGGTAGGAATAAAGGCAGGCGCGGGGAGAGGTGGAGTTCGTACAGGCACTACCATGGAGAAGTTGGAGAGATAAAGAAACATCGAGAGAAATTGAGAAATTGAGAAATTGAGAGATCGAGAAATCGAGAAATCGAGAGATTTTGGAGAGAAGAGAGAGAAGTATCTTGTCTATAAATCTGCTTGTTTAATGTGGGTGATAGACAAATCTATTGAGCAATTATAATTCTTGTCTAAGAGCCTGGAACCACCACCATGTCTGTTAGTGTATGCAACAGGCAGCTTATCCATAATAAATGTGTAGGCCTTATCCCAGCTATAGAAGAGAGAGAGGAGAAGAACTCGGAGACATCATGTAGACAAGAGGGAACACTATGTAGGTACGTCAGTTGGATTACACCAGGCAGTGAGACTACAGAGAAGAAGGGTGAGTAGTGGAGAGTATATAGAGACTAGGGCACAAAGAGAGGACAGCGGCAAGAATAAAATGAGAGCATAGCAAGGCCATAGGAGCAACAGAAGTGTAGTGAGTGCCAGTAAGCGGGTGGAGCTTACTACAAGGGCTCAGTACAAGTAGCAGCTCTACTTTACTAGCGCCGTGAACCATAGTGTGGATCCCATACTGAGTAGACAGCTGATCGTGGCAGCGCACTACCATTGTAAGAAGGCATCTTAACCCAGCTTCCAAAAACGGAAGCACAGTCACACATCCCAGCTACCTGCGCAGTAGATAGCACTAAGTATATCTGAGACCATGACATGCCCTTCACTCTCGCTGCTCTGCCATTTTGGTCCGGCACCGTACCAGTTCTCTTAGAGTGCGGGCCCAGCTTAGTCCACTGCCGGTGGTGAAACCTCTCACACACAGGGGGAGGTTGTGCATAGTGAGTGGAAAATTGATTAAAAGAAGTATTTTACGTTTTGTAGCAAGGTCAAGTTTGAATTAGGACAGACATAACAGATATATCAAAATGGTATGTGAATTACAGCAGAATCGAACGATGAAAGATGGCTTTTTGTAGAACATTATTCGAAGGAGAGAGCTTTGCAAATGATATATTACAATCCGACCAAAAGTGTCACAGCATAACAGCATCGTGGCAATGAAGACGGAGGACCTACGGACAACAGGCACTTGGGTGTAGTGGAAAATAGTATTGAAAAACAGCATATAACACAGTCATTCCCATGAGTTAGTTTCATATTTGTCATGGATGGGACGTTGTTCAAGACGATTTCAGATCAGTCTGTATCAAGCAGAAGATCTACACAATTGCGGTCACAACAGCAGAGGGCTCTCTTTTTCCTGATGTCACAGAAGATCACTGTTCATACGGAAACATGAGTAATAGACTTTCCATTTGGTATTTACTAACACATTTTTGTAGGGTCGCGTTAGAACAAAGACCGTCAAGCGTGCCTCTAAGGTGCTCATTGAGCGTTACTACCCAAAGCTCACCCAGGACTTTGAGACCAACAAGCGTCTCACTTCCGAGATTGCTGTTATCCAGTCCAAGCGTCTTAGAAACAAGATTGCTGGTTACACCACCCACCTCATGAAGCGTATCCAGAAGGGTCCAGTTAGAGGTATCTCCTTCAAGCTCCAGGAGGAGGAGAGAGAGAGAAAGGACCAGTACGTTCCAGAGGTGTCTGCCCTTGACCTTGAGAAGAACAAGCTCCAGCTTGAGGTTGATGAGGACACTGCCAAGTTGGTCAAGTCTCTTGGTTTTGACATCCCAGTTTTCGTTACCGCTGTCTCTGCTCAGAGAGGTCCAGCCAGACGTTACAACAGAAAATAAGTGTATAGGTGAAATAATCTTAATAAAGATATGAAATAATGCTTGTATATGTAGAAGAGGGAATGGTTGGTTTCAAGGGGGCAAGGTTGCGCATGAGCATTTCAGGGTTTGCTCTCCTAACGAGGATACAAGTCATCACTTGTAGTTGATATGCGATGAACCGCATTAAAGAAACATGAAAGCGTTAATAATTGTAGGGATTTCCATATAGGCGCTTCATATTTTTGACACCCTGCTGACTTGATTCTCTATCATACACTAAATGGGGTACCCGTCCGAAGGGATATCATTTCAATCAAGCCCGAATTCGACACCCACCCAGCCGCCAGCTCACCAGATGGTCATTTCACTACTATTGTACTGTGTCTCTTCACACCTTGATTTTTCCGACTGGGCCTCAGAATACAACTACAAAAAGCTCGGCAGAAACACAGCCGGCCAAGCACTGAGATAAGAAGCTGCAGACAAAAAGCTACAGACCAACAGTGAGGATCACCAACACACCAGAAATGAATATGCAAGCAATGCGACACGAAAGACAGAGACAACAACAGGCACAGAACATCACATTAACTTATCATCTATGTGACACAGGTTTTATCCTGACACAGATCTCGTCCCGAGAGAGATTTTGTCCTGACATAGTGCGGCTTTTCACTTGAGCCCTTAGGCCCTTCGGTCCGCAGATAGAAGACTCTCAGCGTATATGGGTGGTGGCCCTGCTAGGCTACCCACACCTTCTACCTACCAACCTTGAGTATGGTCGATCCCCAGACAGCTCCCACAGCATGTCAATACGATTGAAATGTTTAAATATATAAAAAAAGGACATTTAATTACACACCTTAAAAAAATACTAAGAATACTTGCAACTCTATTTCTCTTTATCATTTGCAAAGAC
Organism: Kuraishia piskuri; assembly: GCA_030567595.1. Classification (NCBI taxonomy): domain Eukaryota; kingdom Fungi; phylum Ascomycota; class Pichiomycetes; order Pichiales; family Pichiaceae; genus Kuraishia; species Kuraishia piskuri. The sequence continues at coordinate 139,183 of JAJLSM010000020.1, forward strand.
TGTTGGAAGCTTTATTTAGCCGTCGCTCTTCCCACCTTACACCAACTAGCACACAACGCATAGAACATCCGTAAACAGCAAATTCTCCGCAGCTATGTTTACAGCCCGGGTTTAAGCTCCCAGTCCTGCCCCGACAGGGAGCGGCTATAAAGCAGGTGATGCATGGAGACGCATTGACCAACTGTGAAATTCAGCACTGGAAGTGGCCTGGGTCATCACCTTGGGGAAGGTAACGATATACCCGTGCGTTTTATTTTTTCTGTTTTTTGAGGAGAGCAGGTGGTGTGGAGAAAGGGGAACAACATATTCATTAGTCATCTCTAATATATATATATATTAGTGGGATTCGCAGTGCATCAAGGTAATTCTGTGACTTTTTCGCTGATATCCATTCTATTTAGACTCCACAGATTGCCAAATAATCAGTGTATTCCCATCTGCAGCAAAGGGGGTTGACGCTGATAAGACGCTATCAATTGCTATTACGTTGTTTTGGTTGGACTGTTCTTACAGATAGTTGATCCAAACAGGTTCTATAAGAGGTGTCACGATCAAGTGCTAGATTACGTCAACTATAATTAATTCGTCCAGGGCGGCGTTGAAACACATATATGAAATACACACACCATCATGTCTGACCCAACGATACCCGACAACCACCAGCAAGTGGATCAAAACTCCAGCAAGGCAGTGGAAATGGTTGGCGACAGTGGTGACAATGGTACAATGACAGAAAAGTATGCCAACGAAACAGAGGAGAAGGTGGTGGATGGTGAGCGGCGTCCGGACGCATTCCCATCGTTGATGAAGGAGCTGCTATGTGTTTTCACCCTCACGTTTGCACCAGCAGCGGCATCTGTCTCGACCGGTTCATTCCAGATATCTCTAGCACAGGTGTCCGATGACTTCAATGTGGAAGGTGGTATACTGACTTGGGCCTCCGGGTCTGTGTCACTCGGTAACGGTGCCTTCCTGTTGATCATGGGAGGATTTGCAGATGCTCTGGGCAGGAGAACAGCTGTGATTGGTGGTTATTTTTTCTTTGCGTTATTTGCACTCATCGGAGGCTTCATGCACAACTTTATAGGTCTGTGCATATTCAGAGCCCTCCAAGGTGTATTCGTGGCTGCTGCTACACCTGCTGCTGCTGGTATACTGGGCAGTACATACTCAGCAGGCCAGAGGAAGAACAGAGCACTGGCATGTTTCTCGGCTGGTGCACCCATCGGCATGGTTATGGGGGCTCTCGTGGGTGGTATTTGTGCAGAGCTTCTTAGCTGGAGGTCCATTCATTACTTTTTCGCAATGGTGTATGGCCTCCTGACCATCTGCGCATGGTTCTCCGTCCCCCAGGACAAGAAGATTCACTGGAAGGAGTCGGTACAGATCATGAAGGGTCTCGACTATATTGGTGCCCTGTTATCTCTTTCTGGTTTCACATTGCTCTGTTTCTCGCTAACCCAAGTGGACGCTACAGCCAAGGGGTGGAGGACTCCCTACATTATTGCGCTTCTCATTGTGGGTGTGTTACTTATTGTTGGCCTCTGTGTGTATGAGACTTTTGTCCCAGCACACCCATTGATGCCCATGTCGATGTGGAAGAACAGAAACTTCGCCATGTGCATGGCAATCGCATGTCTGTCGTGGATGCAGTTTGCTGGAGTGCTTACTTTCTACGGAATCCTTTACTTTGAAAGGGTGAGGAAGTACTCGGCATTGCTCACTACCGCTTGTGTCATGCCAATGGCCATCGCTGGTATCATGGTGAATGTTTTTGCCGCCTTCACGTTGCATTTGATCCCCGGTCGTGTGTTGATTGTCGTGGCTACTGCTTCTTTCCTCACGGCCTCGCTGCTGTGGGCAACCATGTCCATGGGCAGATCTTACTGGTCGGGTCCGTTCTTGGCCTTCATCTTTGCCGTGATTGGTGCCGATCTCACATATAATGTCGCCAATATGTCAACGTTGACCTCTGTGGCCAAGGAAATCCAGAGTTCGGCAGCTGGCGTGTTCAACACCATCCTGCAGCTCTCCACCACTGTGGGCCTTGGCATTTCCTCTGCTTTGGTTTCGGCAGGAAATCCATACTATGGCACCCCACAGGAGAGCTTGCACATCAAAGCTCTCTTCGATGGGTTCAAATATGCCTACTGGTTTGCAGTAGGATGCGGAGCAGCGGCGTTTTGCTTTTCATTTTTTGTGAAGATTGGCAGAGTAGGTCATAAGCCAGCACCCTCACCTCCTCCAGTTACAGAGGAGGGAACTTCTCTAGCGCATGAGGTTTAGATGGTTGTACCATATTTTTCATTCATCCTTTTAGATTCGTTGTGATTTTTGTTGTCCCTTTTTTTCAAGTTACCCTGGCATGTTGCGCATTTTAATAGACTTGGCACTTAATCACATTACTTTTGGTGAGCTCACCCATGCACGGCTCAAGCCGCTTCTACGGTAAAATGAAATCACTCCTGCACCACAATTTAAATTGATGAATATATCACCTGGAAAGAGACTGTATCCGCCTATTTGAGAAGTTCTCATATAACGTAAATTTCCCCATGGATCAATAGCAGGGTCCTTCTTAACTCAACTCAACGGTTCGGCTCCACATCCCGCTAATATTTCCCAATTTGTACTCGGATATCCTCCCCGATTACGCCATAGAGAGGCCCATCTGCCTCATGCGGAGTTCTTTCCGAATTGGGCTCAAGGCGCACGATACGATAGGAATTCTCTTGGCAGAGTTGATGGAGAAGATAACGAGAATTATCCGAGAAAGGATCTACTGGCAATGGTAATTGCCTCGCAAGGGAATCACAAAAAGAGGGATATGGGGTCATCATATTTCTGTTTCCCACCAGATACCGTAGAGGATGTCTCCACTGGAGAGTGATTTTGAACCATATGGATTCAACAGCGAGCGGCCCTTCGACGGGTTCAACTGTGATGCAGAAGCCTGCTGGTGAACTATACGCAGAGGGAGACATAAGTAATGAACACACAGGACATATCACTCGAAACGACTTGGAATCTATACAGGATGACGATAAGAGCGAAGAGGTGGCCGAAGAAGAGATAGCCCTAGAGGACACATCGCCGTTACCGGACCCAGAACAGAGGCCGGCTGTTTTCCGCTCTACCATACACGAAATGATATGTGCCATTACATTTGCATTTGCTCCTGCAGCATCGACGATAGCAAATGGCTCATTTCAATTATCTCTAGGAAAAGTATCCAAGGATTTCGGAGTGACGGGAGGGTCACTAACCTGGGCATGTGGGTCGGTCATCTTGGGCAATGGAGCGTTCGTGCTGATCATGGGGTCTCTTGCAGATGCATTGGGGAGGAAGAATGCTCTCTTTCTCGGGTTCACCCTCTATGCAACCTTTGCACTGATTGGAGGGTTTATGCCTAGTTTTATCGGACTCTGTATCACCAGGGCCTTCCAAGGCGTGTTTGTTGCCATTGGAACACCTGCGGCAGCTGGTATCTTGGGAAGCAACTACCAGGCCGGAAAGAGAAAAAACCGAGTGATGGCATGCTTTTCCGCTGGAGCACCCATAGGGAATTGCCTTGGATTTACCATTGGTGGGGTTTTGTGTCAGTTCCTAGGCTGGAGAGCTGTGCAGTTCTTTCTCACCATAGTGTATGGTTTTCTGGCAGGTGTGGTATACTTCATGGTGCCCAAGGATAAAACAATAAACTGGAAGGAAACCTGGAGGATAATGAAAACGCTCGACTACTTTGGAGTGCTACTTTCACTCTCTGGGTTCTCCTTGGTATGCTTTTCCCTTACCCAGGTGGATGCTACAGCTCACAGATGGCATACGGGTTACATTATTGCCCTTCTGGTGGTTGGGATTCTCCTTGTCATTTCGCTCTGCTTCTACGAGGCTTATATACCGAGAAGGCCGATCATGCCCATGTATATGTGGAGGAATGGCACTTTTGCACTATGCATGGTCATCTGCAGCTTCTGTTGGCTGGACTTCTACGGGGTGATTGTGTTTTATTCGGTGATCTATTTTGAGAAGATCAAGGGCTATACCCCAGTATTGACCGCCGCATGTATGGTTCCAATGACAGTGACGGGTATATCCACCAACGTATTTATTGCGATGACTCTACATAGGATCCCCGGTCGAATAATCATGATGGTCGCTTCACTTGGGTACTGTGTTGCAGCCATCATATGGGCGACCATGTCTGTGGATAGGAGTTACTGGTCAGGACCATTTCTCGGCTACATCTTCTCAGTGATGGCTGCAGATCTATCGTATAACATTGCAAACATGGTGGCTTTGACGAGTGTCTCAAAAGAAATGCAGAGTACGGCAGCCGGAATTTTCAACACCGTAATCCAGCTGTCGGGCACAGTCGGACTAGGCTTGTCGTCTACTATCGTAGCGGCTAGGGATCCCTATTTTGGAGGAAAATTAGAGTACCACTACACTTTGAAGCTCTTTGAAGCAATCAAAGATGCATATTGGTTCGGAGCCGCTTCAGCAGGGTTTGCGGTGATTTTGTCATGCTTTCTCAAGGTGGGCAAACTAGGAAGTCGTAAGCCCCCATTCCCTGCGGACACCAAAGGAGAGACAGTGTTAGAGGCGCCCGAGAAATTAGAGAAGTCCGGTTAGAATATAACCAATTCACGGCTGGAACGTATCCTCTGCTCTGCATTTTTCAACTTTGATGCTATTATTTGCATATTTTGTCAGTTATGGGAGTTTGGGTATGCATTAATTTATGGTAAATTTTAGAGACAAAATGCAGACATGCATGCGTATGCATTTTTAAGGTTTTGACTGAGCAAACTACTCTCACTGAGGGTCCACGGCAGCAACAATAGGTCTTTTTTGTCCGATAACAGCTGATTTTAAACTTTTGGATGTGAAATAAGAACAGGCAACTCTTCCGAATTTCAATAGATGCATAGATTATCTAGGTTTGAAGTTTTGGGGACAAAGATCATTCTCACTGAAAGAACTGTGAATATGCTTAGAAACATTGGAATGCGTGCTTTTTCGGTGCAGCTCTAAGCGAGAGTGGCTTGCTGAGCAGCAGAAAAGATGTTGGGATTATGTCCAGGGCTGAGTTATGCTTCGCGAATTTCAACCCAGGGGTAGGAGAAGGCGAAAATTGCTCGAACAGCAAGTTTGAGGAAGGGACATAGATATTCAGGTAGCTAGCTACCATCACCAGCTGACTACTTGTGAGAAGAGACATTTCTTTTCAGCACTGGTGTTGTGCAGGATATTACAGCGCACGTACCACGTGATGATATGTTGAACCATATGCTAGACAAAGGAGGATATTGTAACCGGTCTTGCTCAAAAAAATTATCGGCCGTCTGGGTCATCAGGCCGCATCACCATTAGCTCTGCTGATCTTGCCGGTCAATCCCGAACTGTGTTGATGCGTTGCGCTTCTGGATTCACCATCATGTGCTGAAAGCATATATCGCACCTTCATCGGCGTCATCCATGAATGTCGCCGGCGTCTCAGGGACTTAGGCCAAAGGGCCTTTGCTGTGAGCCTGGCTGATTGACTTCTCAGATAGCCGAGATTTCCACTCATTGGCCAATCCATTTTCCACCTCTGAGCAAACCAACCGTATATGTGCAGACCGCTTAGTTAGTCATCTGCATAACCATGCAGCACAAGGCATCTGTGCATTTCACACACAGCCCACTTGAAGGTAGGCAACTAACTGCCTGCAAGGACGACAGAAACTACATGGCCCTGCTTTCCAGGTTGCTCTGTGTGTCCATTGCTTCACCTATAATTGATGTGTTCCACAATATCCATTCTGTTCAGCATATCTCTTCTACCTCTGTTTGTCCCTCTTCTGCATTTGTCTCTTGCTGGCGCAAGTCATACGTAGGCAGTAAGTAGCTCACTGCCCTGCCCTCTCCCTACTTACCTGGACCCCTCTACCCACCGCTTACCACCTCCTGCGCTTCCTAGCAATCTCCACCCCACTCATCTGTCTATATGCGCTCTCCGCATTTCGCGCACAGCATGCAGTTATGGCCAGGCCCTCACTGCGCTTTAAACGCCTCCCTACGCCTACTGCCAAACCCTGCACTCCATGACGTAGTGCAACAATACATAGAGTAAACATGTCACTTCCCCTAGTTATAACTGCAGCCTACTGCAGCCAATACATGCACCTACACTCTTTAGGCCGTCCGCATCTCTAGAACTTTCTTCCCCTAACAATGGAGCTGCACGATCTATACAACTTTAATGTGGGCCAAATATGGGCCAAAGTGGTGTTACCTCGCCTCATGTGCATGCCAGGTGCGGATTTCTATGATCAAGTGCGGATTTCTGTGATCAAGTGCGGTCTCCCCTTGGTGTTATTCTCCCCTTGGTGGTATTTCCCCTTCTAGTGTCATTAGCGGTTGCCACACCACAATTTGTATGGGGATTGATTGCACGGTTGCATTTGATTGCATTTGATTGCCGTGCTAGGTAAGATTGACATTTCTTACTAAGAGAGGGCCCCGGCTTGCAGTGGTAGGGAAATTTGAAAATTGCGAGATTGTAGTGTGTTCATGCAACTGGAGGGATCAGGCTGTGTGCTCTATATAACTGGCGCCATTCGGTTGCTATACGTCTAACTGTCGTTAACCACCCTTAGCTTCCATATTCAGTTATATATAGCGAGGAGGGACCCTTTCATTTGTCATATACATATTCACTGGGGTATCTATTCACTGGTATATCCACTGGCATATCCACTGACTGCACTGAGTGCTCACTAGCTATACACATCAACCAGCTGATTGCTCATCGCTCCTTTACACACTCATCACTTAGTCTCTAGACCAGGTGTTAATGATTGCGTTGTTGAGGTGCTCATCTATTGCCCAGAATCAGATAGCTTTCTCCGGTAGGCGAGATCATCAGTGATCACAGTGATTACAGCGTCTTCTTCTACCTAACGCGGCTACACTACACTAGTTGTCATATTCACCCATTCCAGTCATGGTGCAACTATTCATGGTACATCCCAACCTAAAGATCTCCAGCTGTGATCAATGTCCTACGCTGGATACGATACAAAGCAGGAAACGACTTTATGACACCGCCCTGTCGAGGTACAATAGGGCCTCAGCTGCCGTTGGCAATACCTCCAACACCGGTATCAGCTGCACCGAGACCCAGTTGGAGTTCTTCCGTGTCTCCAAGGACATGGCCTATCTCGAGGCACAGTATGTGGAGAGTTACTACAAGATCAACGAGATCATCAAGAAGTACTTTTCCAAATCGGAGTTCACACCCGAGGATGAGGAAGAGGGCTTGGCAAAGGTGTCTACAGAGATGACAACTTTCAAACAACTCGAGGCAGAGCTCTCTGCTAAGATGGAAGAGAGAGAGCGTATATCCAATAAGCTCAGGGGAGCCGAAAGAACATCCCTGTTGGAGTTTATGAAAACTGAGGCGGTCACAGGAAGCGGCTCGCATCAGCAAGGATCCTCTGAGTGAACATATATGAGGGTGTGCGTTTCTACGGCCATGGTTTCTTCGTGGCATGCCCGTGGGCTTCTGTGTTTTCATACATTTTTTTCAACTCTTTTGGGCTTCTCTGGAGTAATTCTTTCTGTGATGTTCACTGGAGTGCATCATTCTTCTGGCTACTTGTTTTTTATGTTTTTTTTTGTTGTTGTGAATCATTATAGAGGTACATAGTAGGGACGTTTAAGCTGCTCCTTCCCAGGGGTGGTAAGGGAACACATAATGACACAACCACTGTCATTGTCGAGTGTATTCATTAATAAACCATTAATAATCGTACACATTTCTAATATTCTAATGTTGATCTAAGTTTCCATGACTGAGGTTTCCATGCGCGCTCTACCTACCATTCCATCCACCCACCGAACCGTCGTTGACTGACCCCATCTGCTCGCTACCCACGTAGGTCCAGCCTCCAAACTGTTTCTGCACACTTTCCGACAAAAAGTCATCCACCACAGAGTCCATGGGCCTCTCGTTGGTGAACTCGGAGTCAAAGTTGGAGGTATCGCTGGAGTCTCTCACAGGTGGCTTGAAAGGTGGGATATATCCCTTGCGGAGCAGCTTTGTCCAGTCAACGTCAGCAAAGAAGGGGTGCGATTTGATCTCCAACGATCCCACGTACCCGAGCCTCTTTGTGGGATCTCTGTTGAGCAGACCCCTAATGAGTGACTTGGTGTTTGAGTCCAAAAAGTTGGGGAAAGTGAGAGGATCAACGAGGATCTTCTTGTACATCTTGGTGACATTCTCATCGTAGAAAGGCGGAAGACCAGTCAACATCTCGTACAATAGTATACCCAGGGTCCAGAAATCAACAACCCTCGTATACCCTTGACCCATGAGAAGCTCGGGTGCCAGGTACTCAGGGGTGCCACAGAAGGTGTTTGTCTTCTGCTCGATCTGCATGTTTATCTTGCAGAGGCCAAAGTCGCAGAGGGCAATGTGGCCCTGGTAGTCCAGCAGGATATTCTCCGGCTTGAGGTCTCTGTAGATGATGTTGAGCTCATGAAGGCACTCGATGGCAGACAGCAGCTCTGCGATGTAGAACTTGGAGCGTACAAGTGAGAACTTGCCCGCCTTTTGGAGGTGGTAAAAGAGCTCACCGCCGTTGATGAAGGAAAGCACCAGATATAGCTTCTCATTGGACTGGAAGGCAAACTTCAGCGGCACGATGAACGGGTTGTCCACTTTGGAAAGCACAAACTTCTCCGCAAGAGTGTGCGTCACCTCCATCTTACTGACTATATGGGATTTACGTATCGTCTTGAGAGCATAGATCTTGCTCGTATCCTTCTTCCTCACCTGCATCACCTTGCCAAAAGATCCCTTGCCAATCACCTTGAGGAGATCGAAATCCTCAATCTTGAGGGACTTCTTGTTCTGGAAACGCTTGAAATCCACCGTCAGGTTGATGAAACCCATCGACGACTTGTTGTATGGGTTGATGATATTGACCCACTCGTGGTTGATGAGACGCGCACTGCTGGTTGGCTTCTGGCCCTGCATAGCATTGAGGTCAATCCGACACGTTCCAATGACAATATCCTGTTGGACAGGCCTGCTGCCGCCATTTCCAACAGACGACGACGACGAGGAGCCATCAATGCCGTAGCTGGACTCCTCTGGGATCAGTGCACTTGGAAGCCTGACAAACACCTGTATGCTCAGGTAGTTGAGGTGGTTGCTGACATCGAAGGTTGTCACGTTGTCGAACTTGGGAGTCTGCATGGTGTTTCCAATGGCATCTATCGACTCTGTGTTGTTGTCAAACTCGATCACAAGATAGATGAGCGGCTTTTGGATATATGCCTGGTTGTGGTAGCCAGAAGGGTGGCCTGTGCTGGGGGTTCCGCTGCTGGCAGTAGCTCCGACGGAAGACGCCCCACCAGGAAGACCAGCAGTGGGCAACGACACAAGGGCCGGCAACGACTTTGTCATCAGCAGAGCAACTTCTTTGCGTTCATCCTCAGATGCGTTGTATGCAAGCTCCAACAGTCTGTCAATGTTGCTCTCCAGGGCCTGAGTATCCACGCCGACACCTGTCTGTGCCAGCTTCGATAGCACGGGCTTTGCAATTTTGAGAGGGATGGGCAGCTTGATATCGTTGCCGCTGTAAATCTTGACAGTGAGCAAACCGGGTTTGGCGTTCGAGCTGCTGGCACTCGTGGAGGCACTCAAGCGAGAAGCGTCTGCACCACCCTTTTCAGACACTGCCAAAACGGGGTCTGTGTTCTCAAGCTGGGCCGTAATGGCAGGAACGTCGATGTTGAGGTTATTGAGGGAATTTGATAGTGCTGCCACATTGTTGGACGAGTGGCTGTTATTGTTATTGTCGTTGATGTTGTTGTTGCTGTTGTTCAGATTAGGATTGCTGGCCAAAGTGGTGGTGTTGGGGAACAGGTCGGAGCTTCCCTGTGGGGTGGAACCGGCAACGCCACTATAGATGCCGCTCGTTCCAGAAGCACCAATTGCCTTGTTCTCGTTCTGTACCTGGTGTCCGGCTGTGGTATATCCCGATGCGGTGGTTGTGCTATTGCCAGTGTGGTCTGCTATGAAATCAGCGTTGTAATCCTTGTGGTCCTGTGTGTGTGCGGGCTGTGGCTTTATTGGGCTCGAAAGGTTCGAGGAGTAAACAGCACTCAGCGTTGGGGCGTTGGAGGTGCTGGAATCGTCGTTGAACGAAGACTCAGAACCCAGCTTGGGAGCAAGCGACGAAGAGGTGACGCTGAGGTCATCCTTGGGTGTGGTGGAGGTGTTGGCAGCGGGCGGAGTCTTTGCAGAACGCGAGAAGGGCGACGTCAAATGCGTATCCTTGAGTTTCTGTTTCCATGATGACATCATCTTGGAGGTGGTGTGAATTGGTCTGTGGAATTTTGCAAGCAGATGGTCAGTTTCTTAGCTTAGCTCAACGTTGGTGTGTTCCTATACGGTCTGAGATGTATCCTCAATGGTGGCTGACTAGATCAACAATGCAACGCAAATACCAGCAAGATGTAAAGTAACTAATCACCAAGAAGCCGCCCACGTTAATACTAAGGAGATGTCACCAAAAATACTAGCAAGCCGTCACCTATTCCAGTTGCACAAGAAATGAATATCCGGTCACAGCAGAGTATGTGGTAAACTTCTCTACAGAATGTCTGCTGCACCCTCCACCTTTCATGTGCCTATATTTAGTATGCGCCAGAAGCGAAACAATTGACCGTAGATTCTGGTGTTCCGGGGGAGGCGATTACGGCAGGCTGAGCTGGCTCGTGGGGGCGGACGTGGTGGGAGGCGGTAGGAGGTGGTAAGAGGTGGTAAGAGGTGGTAAGAGGTGGTAGGAGGTGGTAGGAGGTGGTAGGAGGTGGTAGGAGGTGGTGGGACGTGGTGGGACGTGGTGGGACGTGGTGGGACGTGGTGGGACGTGGTAGGACGTGGTAGGAGGTGATAAGAGGTGGTAAGAGGCGGTAGGAGGTGGTAGGAGGTGGAAGGGGGTGGTAGGAGGTGGAAGGCAGAGCTCTTCCCTTCGCTCTAGGAGGCGATGAGCCCAGGGTGTGCGGGCGGTCTGGCACAGAGCTGTCGTGCGGAGAGCGTTCCGGCACACAGCGATAGAGGAGAGAGGGAGAGTGAAAAAACCCAATATAGCAGAATATCGTGGTTTCCAAATAAAGAGGGGGTTGATTTCATAACCCATCACCTTAATGAGAGAACTCACAATCAGCAATGATGCATGAAGATAATCAAAAATTTAATATATCAACGGTCGTAAACACAGACAGGTGTATGATACGCATGGGATTTGTCCCTGCGATTTGTCCCTACGATTAGTCCTCCCCTGGCACCTTCGTCTCAGCCCAGCCCGTCTGGGCCTACCTTGCGCGGGGCTTACTGGATAGAGCACGGGAACTGTATGCAGGAAATTCTAAGCAACTACGAGCAGCAGTGAAGATATAACATGATCTCTGCTAATCGACTAGTCCAAATCATCAACATCGGAAAGATTCTAGGTTACCACCAGCAGAACCCATTAAGCAAAAAAAGCACACCCTCACTGTACTACCACTGTGTTACCACCTCCTACCACCTCCTACCACTGCATCACACCCTTCCGTAGAAGCCCCTGCCCCACGCGTCTCACCCTTCCTTCCCCTTAGACGTGCTACACCCAAACGCGCTGTACACGGAAAAATACAAACAACACGTACCTTAGCGTGATTTTTCCCATGCATGTCCACCATGCAGTTGCAGGCCGTTGTTTTAGTAGCGAGGCCTTGCCAAACGAGCTCTGTGTTTGGCCTTGCGGGATCGTGTTGCTTGGACCTAATGGGCTTTGACTGTAACAGTTGCTGATTGTTGACTGTTGTAGATTATCATCTTGACCGGTGGTTATCTTACGCGAGTGGTGAGTGAATACTAGTTGTGAAGATCCTGGTGGTGAAAATACTAGTGGTGAAAATACTAGTGGTGATCGTCTCTCTGTACTGTACGAGGGAGCTCACTGTCTATACCTGTTATTGACAAACAGCTGCACACGGAACACCTTTTCGTGATCACTGCTGACCCTGTACACTAGGTGAAACTGTTCGGTGAAAAAAACATACACCTTGCTAGCTATACTCCCTCCCGTTGCTCAGCTGCTTGCATTGTTTTCTGGCATGGCTCCACGCATACTCGTCACATTTCACATTTCACAGAGCTGATCCCATATCTCATATATATATAGACCCGGCATTTCGAAGCACTCAAATTCCCTTCCTCTCGCAAAACACTTCCAACCACAATGTCCACAATGGCAGCTTCAGCCGCTCAGGCAGCAACACAGCGAGCGGTCCTGTCTCGAATAGATCAGAACTCAAACATCATGTCGAACGCAAACAAAACCACCCAACTCGACAAAGTCGTGGAAAGCGTCGCTAATGCCAACAAACGGCTTTCTGGGGCATCCACCAATTCCTCTTCAAAGAGAAAGGCCCAAAATCACGTCGGACCTTGGCGTCTCGGAAGAACTCTTGGCAGAGGCTCTACAGGCAGGGTGAGACTTGCCAAACATAGCGTCACCGGTCAACTTTCGGCAGTGAAGATTGTGCCCAAGGCAACTATTGCTGCGAACAACAGCAATAACAATGAGGGTAATAACACCGGTGGGGTCGAGCCACGCCTCGACGCAAATGGACTCCCCTATGGAATAGAACGAGAGATCATCATCATGAAGCTCATATCTCATCCTAACATCATGGGTCTCTATGACGTGTGGGAAAACAGAGGTGAGCTCTACCTTGTTCTAGAATACATAGAAGGTGGTGAGCTATTTGACTACTTGATCAGAAAGGGCCGTCTTGAAGAGAAGGAGGCTGTCCACTACTTTAAGCAAATCATCTCGGGTGTGAACTACTGCCACCAGTTCAACATATGTCACCGTGACCTCAAACCCGAAAACCTCCTCATGGACAAACATCACAACATCAAGATTGCTGACTTTGGAATGGCAGCTCTTGAAACTCGCGAGAAGCTCTTGGAGACCTCCTGTGGTTCTCCACACTATGCATCTCCCGAGATTGTTGCCGGAAAGACCTACCACGGTGCACCTAGTGACATCTGGTCGTGTGGGATTATACTCTTTGCGCTCCTGAGTGGCCATCTGCCCTTTGATGACCCAAATGTGAGGAGTCTTTTGATGAAGGTGCAAGCAGGCAAGTTCAACATGCCCAGCTATATCTCTCCAGAGGCAAAGGACCTCATCACCAGGATGTTGAGGGTGAGGCCAGAGGACAGAATCACAATGAAGGAGATCTTCAACCACCCCTTGCTGAGGGCATACAGGACTAAGAAGAGTCCCGTCTCGCTGGGCGCAGACATCAGCCTGCCAGAGGTGAATGATGCCTCACCCATTCTGGATGTCGACAATGAGCTGCTGCACAATTTGCAAACGTTATGGCATGGGATCGACAAGGCCAAAATCACCAGAAAGCTGGCCCAACAGGGAAATAACTCAGAGAAGATGTTCTATAGGTTATTGGAGAAGTACAGAAATGCCCATGCTGGCGATGGAAGCCCCAAGAGGATCAAGAGCAAGAAGTCTCATGCATCCCTTGCAGGTGGATCCAGTCTCCCCAGGTCCACGTCCACTGTGATCACTACAGTCCACGACTCGAATGGTGTTGAGATCAGGTCGCAGACTACCAAGATCGTGAATGTCGATCTCAGCACCAGCGAGTCCACCCGTCAACCTCTTTCCAAGAGACCAAAGCCAAATAGCTCCTCTGTGGCTGCTGGAATTCCTGCTTCTTCTTCTCATAGAAAGAGCATTGTCTTTGCCCACCGCAAACAGTCTCTCACATCCCTCCACAGTAACGTATCTTTGGCCAAGCATGCCAGAAGCACCAAGAACATTGGTGTCGGTGGTGGTGTCTTGACTGCTGCTTCGAGGGCATCGTCCAAAAGGTCGCTGCTATCCTCGAGATCAGAAAAGCCTCTGTTTCCCGACCTCCCTGCGCTGCCTGCCTTGCCAAGTACTAAAAATATGAACAGTCGCAGTAATAGGATTTCAGAGGGCCGTGGAGTTCATAATAATATCATGGACTTCGAATACCTCTGCGACCAGATCTTTGCGGAGAATTCAACTGCCTTCGAGGATAAGGCCGATGTGGTGAGTCAGGAGACACTTTTGAGCAAGCCTCAGCAAATCACTCCAACCAAAGCACCAGTTTCTGTCCGCAGCACACTGGATAAGACCAGGGCATTGACTCCAATTTCACAAATACCTCATACTGCTTCTACGAGGAACCTGGCCTCCGAAAATTTGAAGGTGATTCAAACAGTACAGCAACAACAGCAACAACAGCAGGGGAACAAGCTGGCCGATGTGACTGAGGAGACAAACTCCGAGAGGCAGGATAGCCGCTATATATCATCTCTGGACCCTAAGGTGTCGAAAAGAGTATTCAGCAATAATGCCTCGTCCGTGCTGGGAAAGTTGGGTGTCAGATTGAGCACTCTCAATGGCTATAACTTGAACTCATACACCGCATCGGCCAGGCATCCTGTTGGTCAAGAAGCACTCAGGCTCCACCAGACGAGCTACCAGTTCAAGAAATCGGCCGCTCTCCTACCAAAAGCAGACTTTGCCGACCTGGCTTCCTCTAAGTCCACATCCACCAGGAACCTCGCATCGTTTCTTGCTTCTGATAACGCACAGTTGACTGTGGATCAGTACAACAAGGTAATTGAAGATAAGAAGCATCAGCGCATCTCGAGGGCCCTATCGCAACATCAACACCAACGCAAGTCTCTGCAGTCTGACATTGCAGTCCAAGATGGCTCGACAACTAGGGAGAGAGTGTCGCATGCTGCTACTGGATCGGATGTTTCGTTTGATTGCGATGCCTCCTACTCGTTCCACACGGCAACACCCGTAGCGATTGCACAGAGACAGGCCTTTTTGTCACAGGTCAAGAGCCCGATAGATGAGAGGTTTGCCGACGCTGATGCGGGCTACGAGGTTGAAGGCGATCTTAACTCTGCCTATAGGAAGAGTGCCCTGGGAAGGTACCCAACTTCACCCTCTACCATTAGACACCACCGGAAGGTTGAATCCACATCCACGCAGAACTCGACTGTAATCCAGCCCAATGTGACCAACATCAGAGGGTCTCTGTTTGTGGGTGGGAACGAGGATGTGCCAAAGGAGTACAACAACCGCTTCTCGCTGACTCCTGAAAAAGAGAGAAAGTCTGTGTACAACACATACGTTGATGGCATAGACTCCAAGACCGATTCGAATGTCAGAAACTCCATTTTCGCAGACCCTGAGGAGAGCCAGCAACAAGAGTATGTGCCTTGGTCACACCCGTTGCCTGTCGTTCCGGATGAAGACACAACCATTTTTGAAGACGTGATTGAACCGGAAAACGTGGAGTTTGAAGACATTGATAATGCCAAGGCAGAATGGAAAAAGAGCAGGAGACGCAGCTCCATGATGACATTCAATGATGGGCTACACGAAAAACCAGATGTATCACATGGAGGCGCTAACAGGAATAGCAGTATTGCCAACAACTACAGAAGCCTTCTGTCGCCCAAAGTGACGGCCAATTCTGGAGGGGCATTCAATTCCCTTGGCGAGAGTGACGCCGCTATAAAGAGGGGTTCGGTGTCTACAACAGCTACTCCTGCCATTGGTAATGAGCGTAAAGGCAAAACTACCAAACAGAGGATCATGTCGCTTGTGCCTAAGAGGGACGCTCCAAGGTTGCCTCCGCAGTCTGGTCCAGTGGATGTTTCGCCAATGGATCCAATTTCCAAGGGACGTGATGTTTCTACGGGTTCAGCAGGTTCCTCTGCAGATGAGAATGTCAACTGGTTCCAGAAGCTCTTTGGATGGGGTGCCCGCAAAGCATCTAAGACGAGGGAGCCAAAGAAGCCCAAACCTGAAAAGCCCAAGAAGGCTGTCGCGTTCGTCTCCACGCTAAGTGTCGCAGAGCTCTACTCAAGTTTGGTTGAGGCATTGGGAGAGAGAGAGCGCCAAGGCTCTGTCACTAGGGTGGGATATGATGAGAAGCTAAACAGATTCATTGTACAGGTTCCATCTAGGTACGGACACGGCAGGGTTCTGAACTTCACCATCTCCTTGGCAAGTGGGCCAGGTGAAGACTCAACTGTGACGTTGGTGAAGGAGAAGGGTTCCAACATGGTGTTCCAGAAACTCGCCAAGGTTGTCGAAGCCACGGTGAAAGCGGAGGAGTACTAAGGAGAAGAAGTTGGGGTGTACACTAGGACTAGGACATTGAGTTATTATTTTGTTTTTTTTTGCATCATTCATACATACACTCTAGAGTGTATGCACCATTATTATTTATTGATGAAATGACACTGCATACCAAGATGATGCTTACGTTACTGGTAGCCATTTGATCGAATAACCCAGTGAAGTGCTAATTGAGCCGGTTCAACCACAAAAAGCTATCGAATGTTCTGTTATAATTCCAGATCAACCTAATTTTCAAAGCTAAGGAAAAAGTTCACCTATCAATCACCAGTTAAAGAGGGGATGGTGCATGCATGTAGGCAGGCAGGGAGGCAGGCAGAGGGCCTCTACTGCAATGCTGTGAGCTGTACAAATTATGGTTTCCAATTTACGCTCCCATATCGTCTCCGCAGGCTAACTGCAGTATGCAATAGATCCGAAATATAGGTGATTATCGCAAGGAGTCCTTTGATGACCCTCGTCGGGCAACAATAGAGGCAGTCTGTGGTGGAACACAGCTAAGTTCCTTCCCCTCCTCTAGAGAATGCGGGCAAATCAGCCCTAGGTAGCTAGCCAGGATGGGCAGTGTTGCGGAAGGTCATCTTCACATGGTTGAGCCCCCTCATCCAGTCTCATCTGATCCCGCTGAAATATCCCTTGAATATTTCATTTCCACACTCTGAATTGAATAGCCTGCCTATCGTCATGCCCAAGATCCCCGGAATCTCCACTCTTCCTTACAGTTCCTGCCCCATCGCTGTAACGGCTATAGAGGCCAGACCTGCTTTGAGCTGCTCTTAGTCGGCCTTACTTACCCTTGCTTGCCCTTGCTTGCCCTTACCTACCCTTACTTTCCCTTACTTTCCCTTACTTACTTGCCTTTCCCGTCCCCTCCTCGCGAACTGCGGTCGGACGTGCTGCACGGCTCTTACTCCTGGATTTAGTGCTTCTCCACAGGGCATTACACACACATTAGGATGCAGCAACAACCACTGTTTAGGGAGCAGAGGACCATAGTGAATAGCGGGAACCGTGGGGTTACACCATAGTTTGCTGCATGCGGGTAACACTTGTTGCGCTTTGAGCCTGCAGAGTGATGCATGAGGTGCGTTTTCTGGTGCTATAGATATGTATTAGAGGCTGGGCTTGCTCGGGGAGCGTCGAGAGAAGGGCAATGGAAAGAGTCGGAGAGATGTAGGGGAAGTGCGGACAGGCCAAAAAACGACATAGAAAAAGAAAAGGACTAAGAGCTCAAGAACCAGATAAAGAAAACCAAACATAGGCAGGAACAGCAGGATGTATGAAGCGCTGCTGCAGTTACAACTAAGGAGTCAAGGAGAAGCTAGTGTGTGTGTGCGCGCGCTTGGTGTGTCCTGCAGGATGTACTAATTGCTGTTTGTAGCCAGTGCAGCGAAGGGTGAAGAACCACCCTCTTGATGACTCCATGCCGGATGTCTTATGCTTCAGCAATAGTTGTTATTTTTTTTTCTTTGAATATTGTTTGTTTTGAAGGTGTTTCATATCCAATTTCACCCATCTGCCTGTATCATTACTGCTGAAATGGGTATTCTATCCGCCAACTCCCTTGCCTGCCATTCCTTATGGCGAATCTGTCGGTCCCATTTCCTATACTGCATTGGGCAAGACGCATAACGTCTGTTTGATAGCCACACGAAAACCGTTGGCTCACGTTTCTTTTTTCTGCTCACTTCCTCCGGCTTGGACTCCCTTTCCCACCACCCGCTTCGGTGAGGCGAGGTCAATCTCCAGCCGAGTGGCAGGGTTAATTTCCCCTTTAGTTGCGTGGCATTGTGCCCCTGTGGTCTTGACAAACCCTCATTTCAGCTTCAGGGCTTTCTTGTCATTTTTCCTGTTGTTCCTGTGTCGCCGAAAACAACACAAAACAATACACCCTTACCCCGTGGCGGAGCTTGACGTGGAGCTAATTCGCATCTTACATAAACGCCGCTATTGTGCTGCTTCCCGCAAGGTTTCAGATTATTACATTACTTTTCTGCATTTCTTTGGCACTTGTATCACTCCAGATCTACTGGTGTACATTATCGGATATTAGGGCATCAAAATCAGCTTTCGCATTCATCAACAAAAAAATAGCATCTGCTCTTGAAGCCAAAAGACCTCATCGTTCACCCCACCTGAAATGTCGACCCTCATCAGGTTTCCGGTAAGTATCGTCGGCTGTTTGTGAAACAGCACGCTCCTTGAGTTTTGATTTGGTTATCCGGCGACTAACAACTTTCGCGATCAGCCTCATTTGAAGCATATAAATATCCTCACCCTCGGTGACATCGGGGTGGGTAAGTCGGCTATGGTTCTGCAGTATGTGCAGTCCCACTTCCCTCTAGACTACGACCCCAATATCGAAGACACCTACTGCCGTAAAGAGGCAATTGGTGATGAAGAGTACGTGCTCGATATTGTGGACACTGCCGGTCTCGATGAATACTCAGACACCAGAGAGGCCCAGATTATCAAGGCAGACGCCGTTATCATCGTGTACACCATCACATCTAAGATTTCTTTTGACACAGCGATGATCATCCACCAGCAGGTGTTGAGGTTCCGCGAAGAAAACATGCCTCCAATTGTACTGGTGGGTGCTATGGGTGACCGTGAAAGTGAAAGGCAGGTGTCTCACACTGATGGCCAAACTCTCTGCCACCAGCTGAACTGTAACCTCTTCTTGGAGTGTAGTGCTAAGTTGAAGCTCAACGTGGATGAACTCTTCATCAAGACAGCTGAGCTTGCGT
Organism: Kuraishia piskuri; assembly: GCA_030567595.1. Taxonomy (NCBI): domain Eukaryota; kingdom Fungi; phylum Ascomycota; class Pichiomycetes; order Pichiales; family Pichiaceae; genus Kuraishia; species Kuraishia piskuri. The sequence continues at coordinate 158,201 of JAJLSM010000020.1, forward strand.
TGCAAAGTTCCACCAGTAATATAGTTGCATCTCCTGCTCCAGAGGGCTCAGATGACGAAGATCTTCCACAGCGCACTCAGCCGCAGATCTTTGCCGAAGGTGACCAAGTGCCTATCGACGATCTTGATGACCAACAGACCCAGGAACAGGCTCAGCAGGAAGATAAACCTGTAGCACCAGATGCAAATGCCGTCGCTTCTCCAAAGGCCGTGGCACCAGTGGCCGCAGGTCCTGCCGCAGCCAGAGGACTTCAGCAAACGCCTGCTGGGGGAGTGGAAAGGAACGAAAGCAAGTGTTGTGTAATTATGTAGGAGGAGACTGAAAGTACCAAGAGGGGGGGAATTGGTCCATGCATTCAAAGGGTTGAGTATATAAGTTTTTTGTTTTTATTTTTTCACATTTGCCTCCTCCCTTTTCGTTTTTATACCTATTGTTAGAGCTGCTTACTTTGTGTTCTTTTGCCTAGAACATCAGGAGATTTGTCAGAGATACCTTTGTATTATACTAATATATTACCATTGCATGATTGATTTGATATTGAGGAACTAATTTTTTTGCGGACGTCAAAAAAAGGGTCCAATAGGGGTCCATGAAGGGTCTGGTCAAGAGGCAGTCACCATATAAGGGTGTAGGGGTTCTGTCGTCTAACGACACGGCTCATGCATCATGGGCGACTAATCAGGTTCTCTGCATAATGGGGATAATAGGGGAGGTAGTCAAATACCGAAGCAAGGACACATAAGCCTTAATGCAGGGACGAAATAATTCTGTGCGGATTATCTCTGACAGAGGAAAACCAGAATGAAAGCATTCTAAAATTAATGTGTATTCGGTTCCTCCGCTCCGTTTTGAAGGCACAACTGGAGCAACTGGAGAGGTACCTCTCTCATGATGCTCACTGTGCTGGCAGACGGGTGTGGTGCAGAGCTCTCATCATCTGGCCACTGAACTAAATATAAAACAAACAGAGAGTTTATATCATCAATAGGGCTATAGTTCATAATAGATAAGAAGGACACGGTTCTCCTCGCGTCACTTACGAGCCCCTTGCCTGAGGCTCCCCACATTTCAGTACTTCTTTTGGCGTTCGGTAACCATCGGCAGTCGAGGCATCTCTCGGGTAGCGGCGGTGGCGCAAGGTGACCTATTTCAACGTATCTGGCCAGCAAACGGTCGGTGGACCAGGATGTAAGTTAAACGTCAAAATCTGCAAGGGAAGCTTCTTCAGGGCTTAGGAGGTTAAGGTTATCAGTTCTTGGCATGTATGATCCAGCCTCACATCTTTGGGAGTTGATGAAGCTTCCAAAACCCAGGATAGAGTAGATTGTAGCAAAGCTTCTTGTGTGTGTGTATTACTCGATGGACGGCTACGGAGGAGGGTGAGGGGATGGCCAGCGGCGGGCGGGCCGCCGTAAAGCGGCAACACTATTGTCACGGGGACTGACGACAGCGGAAGCGGGATGAATCATAGCAAGGCCACCGGAGCGATAGATGGGCCCCTCTTCTTTTCTTGCTGCACAACCATCAGCAGGGTGGGGGGTATGAGGCAAGGGGTTGGGCAGAAACTAGGCAGAGCTGGCCGACCGCCGCAAGTAAAAACCCCCAAAAAACACTAAAATAGATCCGTCACACCAGGCGAGGTTTCTCAGGCGCACAGCCGGCTCAAAAGGACCACATCTTCAAATTCCGCGGTCGTTAGGCGAAACTCTCATCTGATCTAGCAGGGAAAAGAGTATATATGCCAGGCCCGAATCTGTGGAGAGCAATATGATGCATCAAGAGAAAAAGCCGATGGTGATGACCTTTTCGTAAGCGCCACTTGCATGAAGCAGAGTCAAAAAACACTACTCGTCAAGAGGAGTCTTCCCACTTGGCGCTGACCCCACTTAACCCCCACGTAGATCGCCGGATAGAGAGTGGAAGAGAAAAATAGCTGCCTGGTCGTCGATCTCCTACATATGTGATGCTCTCATCTCCTGAGTGAACCTCTGTTAGGGCTAAGCTTTTTTTTGCTTTTTTTGTTTCTTTGCTTTCCCCACCATGAATCGTACAAGTTTCCCCACTCGATGTTTTCTGGACTCTGTGCCGGATCGGCTTATTCCTAGTCTGTCGTGTTGAAAGTACCACTTGACAACCGTGTCCAGACTGCGGCATATTTCACTTGAAGGCAACCCCATCATGCACCACCGAAAGGGTTTCGTGTCTATGCGTCAAGGGAACACCGCATTAGCCAATAGCAACTCAGAATCACGCCGATTATCGCACAGTGCTACCGGAAGAAGAGATAGTTCATGCAAAGCATATGCACGCTGTATGCACTTTCGACACACTTCAATGAGTATATCGAGGCGGGTGATCGATTCCGTGAGGAGACTCTGGCGCCGATAACGGCTACCCCATACCACCACCGGATGCAGGAGAAAGTTGAATAGGTATGATGACTCTACGGGAAGTAGGTCGGCATCTTCTCCACTTTGTATTTTTCAGCCGGGGGAGTGGAGGATCGAAGGGGCATTGGTGGTTGGGGGTGATGTATAAAAGAAGGAAGAAATCCGGCAACTTGGTTTCAAAGTTGAACTTTGCTACATTGAGATTTGCTTATTGAGTACCGAGCCGGGCTGCTTCGATACACATCTACACTAGCACTCAAAACACACTACATCGATAAACCCGCCGCATGTCGTCGTCAGCGAGTTTCGAAGGAAAGGTTCATGCTCATATATCAGAGCAGAGCCTGTCGGACTATGTTCCTGGTAACGACCTTTCGCTCACCGAGGCAGAGAAGGCAGCCAAGGTTGACAAGCTCGCCGAGGAATATGGTATCAACCACCGCAAGCTGATGTGGAAGATTGACATTTGCGTCGTGCCCGCATTTTGTCTGCTCTATTTCCTTGCTTTCTTGGATAGAGTGAATATCTCCAACGCCAAGGTGTACGGAATGGAGAAGTCCCTCGGGCTTGTTGGTAACCAATTCAACACTGCACTGACTGTCTTTTTCGTGCCATACGTCTTCTTTGAGGTTTTGTCAAATTACTGTCTTAAGATCATCAAGCCCCACACGTGGTTGTCCACCTGCATTTTTTTCTTTGGTATTGTCACCATTGGTATGGGATTCACCACCAACTTCGGTGGTTTGACCGCATGCAGATTCCTGCTTGGTGTCTTTGAATCTGGTTCCTTCCCTGCCCTTTTCTACATTCTGTCCAACTTTTACACCAAGCTTGAGTCTCAGAAGAGATTCTCCACTTTCTTCTCCACCACCTGTTTGGCCGGTGGATGTGCTGGTGCCCTTGCTTTCCGGATCAACGACTTGGATGGTGTTCACGGCATCTCCAACTGGCAGTGGATTTTCATCATCGAGGGTGCCTTCACCGCTGGTTTGGCATTTCTCCTCTTCTTCATCGTTGCAGATTTCCCTGAAGAGGCCAGATTCCTTAACGATAACGAGAGAAGGTTCTTGAAGGAAAAGCTTGCCATCTACACTGGTGACTCTGGTTACGAGCAGAAGCTCACCATTGCCGATGTGAAGCAGGTGTTCAAGGACCCCATGATCTACTTGTGTTCTCTTGGTTACTTTGGTATCATCATTCCATCTTATGGTTACGCCTACTTTGCACCAACCATTATCAACGAGCTTGGTTACACAGCCATGGATGCCCAGCGTGCTTCTATCTATCCATGGCTTGCAGCCTTTGGTTACTCCATCCTCACCTCATACATCTCTGACAAGTGGGGTAGAAGACTGCCCTTTGCCATTTTGTCGTGCTTGATTGCCATTGTTGGCATGGCAATGGTCATTGCAGGTAATGTGCATACCAGATACGGAGGATGCTTCCTCATTGCTATGGGGCTTTACTCAGCCATGCCTTCCATTGTGTGCTGGTATTCCCTCAACTTTGGAGGCCATCTCAGAAGATCAGTTGGTATTGCCTACACCATTGGCTTTGGAAACATCGGTGGTATGATCAGTCCATGGGTGTTCCCTAACCAAGACGGTCCAAGGTACTTCTTGGGTCTTTGGGTTTGTGTTGGTGCCACATTGTTCTCTATCTTCTTTATTTTTGCCTATTTCTTCCTCGTTGCTTACAGGAATAAGCAGAAGAAGACTGACGCATACAAGGAGAAATGGAGTTCTATCACTTCTGAAAGAGAAAGGATCCTCAAGGGTGATGCTCATCCAGACTTTGAGTACCTTTACTAAGCTTCACATGAGGAGCAAATCTTGCTCGACATACGATACGTTTTATTGCAAAAGTTTTAATGAGTATTTTGGTTTTTTTTTTTCAAGACGCAACAGTGCTTGATGTCACAAAGCTTTCTTTTTGTACTCTTAATAATGATTAATGTCATAGGTTATACCCGGTATTCGTAGTGGAAGTGCAATGTATATTGGAGAAGGCAAGACACAAATACAACCGGCAGCCATTATGAAACAGAATGGGCATATTTTTCTGTATCAGGATTTTTCTGCAATTCGGATTGTCACTCATATATTTATCCATTTTCAGTTTCCCCCTGGGTACCCTCCTTATATTGAAAGTGTTGTCTGTTTGCAGTGTCCGCTGATGCCATTGATTCATCTCAAATAGGCAATTATCCCCAGATGAGATGCACCTGCCAGAAGAGCTAAGGAGACAATAGAGTTAAAGTGAGGAAATACAACGGGACAAAGTTTACAGAAAAGTAGCAAAAGGGGCTCAGGAAAATGGCCCCATTGAGCCACAATTATATATTCTCTCAGAATCAAGCCATATTCCCGCCATATTGTGAGAACCACCTCCGCCCTCAGATTGTAGTCAGTGCACCCTAACCCCACGTAGTGCAGGCAGCCCATACTGAACAGTACATGACAGTACATGAAGAGCACATCGTTAGTGCGAAAGGTATGCATCAAGTAGCGTTAGTTCGATTGAATAATTATCCGAGCAGTGGGAAGTCAGTTCCGACGTCATTGGGCCCTGCAGAATCTATTCAGGAGAAGCTAAGAATCTGAAACAATCTTTGGGAAAAAAGGAATTGCGACTCGGTCTTGGACTGCTGGATCAGCGGAATTTGAGGTTGCCGTTTGACTTGAACCAACAACCACTTGTCATCGATATAAATCTAACCAGAAACCACAGACATTGCATCGACACTATATTGTGTCTCAACATATCTAATATACTTATGGCCCGCAAATAACGCAGCCGGCATTCAAACATCCCAAAAAAGCTTGATCTGCCCATTCACAGCATGACCACCGAGGAATCTGAATCTGACTCACAACTCGGAGAAGTGCCCACGCAAGACTTCTCTCCCGAACTGTCACACAGAATTTTGAAGGAGAACCCTCTGGATGAGGTGGCTCTCACTGCGGCGATCCTAGGAGTGTTTTTTGGCATTTCTGTCACCTCCATACCTGCTCTTTCATTCAACTCTATCGGGATATACCTTGGCGCATTGGCCCTGTTCCATTTCCTGGAGTACTATATCACCGCAAAGTTCAACGGAGATAAGGTGAATAAAGACTGTGGGTATTCATTTTGAGCATCATTCTGAGAGTTGTACAAAGCTTCCACTAACACTTTTCTAGCATTCCTCATCCACAATGGAACTTCGTATTTGATTGCTCACGCGATATCACTTCTCGAGGCTATCATTGAGGCATATTTCTTCCCATCTCTAAAGCTGAGCTACACATCCATTGCTCTTTTGGGCTTTGCCTTGATGGTAACAGGTCAGCTTCTCCGTTCAGCGGCTATGATCACAGCAGGAATGTCATTTTCTCACATGATTGCGGAAACGAAGAAGCAGAACCACGTTCTGGTCACAGAGGGCGTCTATGGATGGTCTAGGCATCCCAGTTATGCTGGCTTCTTCTGGTGGGCTATTGGCACCCAGCTTTTACTGAGGAACCCAATCTGTCTTGTTGGGTTTGCCTATGCATTGTGGAGATTCTTCTCACGAAGAATTCAGTGTAAGTAAAACCATTGAGTATGTTGCTGTATATCGCAACCTTTTAACTAACGATTCTAGATGAGGAGAGGAGGTTGGTCATATTTTTTGAGGGGGATTATCTCACATACCGCAAGAATACTTCTACATTGATACCGTTTGTGCAGTGAAGGAGAGGTTCATGTATAGTAAAACCAATTGCTCAAATACAGAGATGCTATTTATTAATACACTGCTAATATACAATATGTTTATGCCAGTTAATCAGAGCGGTTCGCCGTCTGAGCCCGTAAGGTCAATCACAGGCGCAACTAAACGCTGCTTCTTTCTCGGAGCATTAATTGGCTCGGGAGAAGACGAGGGTGAGTTTCTCTGTATGTTATCCTTTGGTAATTCGAACGCTGATTCGGTAGCGCTATCTTGGTTTGTCAGCAAGGAACTCTGAGCCATATGGTGCTCATTTCCTGGGCCCAGAGTATTGTTGTCTATTGCAGATAATACTGGAGGAGATGTCTCCAGAGCTGCTAAAGGTGGAGGGAATGAAGGAGGAGGGAGTGGTGGTGGGGGAAGACGATCACTTCCCAAAGGGGATGTTCCCACACTGCCGTCTGCACCTTGTGATGAAGTGTTTAGCATATCACCCAGCTTCTGCATTGCCTCAGAGTTGATGGAGAGACTCAACAAGTTCGATGCAGTGCCATTGCCATTTCCGTCGCCGTTGTTCCCCTCTCTTGTCTCCTTTGGTGGTTCGATTACAGTGGAACTTGCCGTCTCTGCATCATTGCGGTCAGCTGCCGACACGTTATTTGATGGAGAAGGTGAAGCGGTGGAGTTACCACCTGAATGTTCTGGCTTATTGACGAGAGAACTCGAACTCCACGAAGGAAGATCAGCGAGAGGCGATGCACTAGAAGCGGATTGACCAGTACCGGACCCTGCCTGTTGTGTAATGCCATAAGGAGCACCAGTCTGTTGAGCACCAACGTGGTGATTGCCATTCTGTTGAGAACTAGCACCCGGAAGAGTTGGCCTCTGAGGAATATTATTACTGTTCCTTCCGGCAGATGATAGTATCGAAGAATTGAAAGGAGGCATTCCGGAACTTAGGTGAGGCGTGATTCTGGATTCACCGTACAGCGACGCAAATGTTTCATTTCCAAACGATGGCATGGCACCTGACGATCCGGGAGAAGACAGGCCAGAGACTGCTGATGAGCCTCCAAAAGGTGGTGCTCTCGTACCAAACGATGGAGTCGAATGGAAAGAGGGTGATGCCAAAGAGCCACCCCCGAATGGTGGGGCACGGGAGGTTGATATATGCGCGCCGTCGCCTTCATGCTGCCTCTCCCTAGCTTCCCCTTCAGCAGGAGGTGGTGGAGGAGGTGGTGGCAGTGGTGGTTGCGAAGATCCACGGGGAAGACTAGAAGAGGATGGCGGTGGAGGAGGAGGAGGATGACGGAGAGGTGGAAGCGAGCGCTGGGTGGACTGTGATGTTTGGATACCCTGTGGCGACGGATGACGTTGAGACAACGGAGACCTCAAGGCCGCAACTGGAGACTGAGGTGAACGACTTTGGCTGTGTGCCCTTTGCGCTTGGCTCACAGACTGTTCCTCGTACCTTCGGGTTCCCAGTTGCACGAATGAACCCATGGAGGGTAGCGGTGAGGGAGGGAGACCTGGCGTTGGGGGCCCTGGTACTGGTACAGGTGGAGCTGGCACGGTGAGACTTGGTACAGGACCATTAGAAATGGAATCACGAGTAAAAGATGGAGATCCTTGAGGTGACTGACCAGCAGCTGCCTGATTAGAGGAGTATGAACTCTGCTCTCCAAAAAGAGAGGCCAGATTAGAAGACTGCGTTGGTAGGTTGGCGAATGAAGGGGACACCGTACCTTCCATATCAGCACTGTTTCCGGCTAACATTAGCAGCTCATCCTCCATGATATTGCCGTCCGATTGTGGAATCTCTGGCGGAGTTAGTGGGCTGCTGCTCTCGCGAGCGTCGAGCGAGGGCTCATAAGAAGCATCGGAATCGTCTGCTGGTGATAAAGCAACACGAGAAGTTGGGCGGCGTGCAGATAACGGAGCAGCGGGCCGTAGAGGAGCAGTTCCCAATTGATCTCCATTGGATGTGCCTGGCTGTCCCAATGGTGTATCAATCGGAGTAGTTGCTGGTGTAGGCGATGAGAAGACCCTTTCAGGATGAGCCCTTGCTAGATTACTCAAGGGAACATCCTCTTCCTCCTCATCCGATTCACTATCCAGAGATATGATCTCGATCTCATGAGGCACATTATGTTGAGTACTATTAACCTGTGAGGAAATAAACGGAGTACCGGCCTTCGGAGGAAAGCCCTGCGTATTATGATGAACAGCGTTACCAACTTTGTCTGCCTCATTGATGTTATTATCGTCATCATCATCATCGTCGTCGTCATCATCATCATCGTCATCCTGGCCTCTCCTTTTGGTACCCCCATTGCCTCCCTTGGGCTCCTCTGATGCTTTCACCTTCCACGTGGCATCCTCAGCGATTTCAATCGCATCTGCATCTTCTGAAGTCTTGTTGAGAGCATCCATTAGATACTCATCTAGCCCCAGGTTCTTCACATCGACTGTTATTTGACAAATGGGACAGTTCCAGGTAGCCGCTTGCTCCTGCAGTTGCAAGAAGTTGAATGCATCAAAGCACTGAAGATGCTTGCAGTAGATTGATTTACATGGGTACTTCATTCTGGAGAAGGAAAGAGGGCACTTAAGGGTCAATGTGGTGCTCATTTCAATGAGATCATCCTCATCGTCATCATCGCCGTTATTGGCGTTCTCCTTCTTGATGTCCCTTATCGTGTTCTCCTTGCTTATGTGCGGTTGTCCCAAGATTCGTTCCAGAATGGCCTCGGGGGACACTAGCTGAACGACGTAACAGTACACGAGATAGTCTTCCCTTGCGTATGCATAAACCATTTCGAGGTTGTTCATGGAGGGTGCGGGTCTCAGGTACGGCGTCAGGTTGGCTGGTTTGGCCGTGCCGGGCTTATTCTTGATCCCCTTCACGTTGTCCTTCAGCAGGATGCTGTTGAAGGTGATCTCCAATGGCTGCGGGAACTCCACAAACACATCAGAGGTGTTTGCAGGATCATAGACACCACATAGCAGGTACATCCTGTAATTGTTTGCATCGGCCAGCTGCTGAGACTCAGCAGCACCAAGCTGGAACTGAAATCGGCATGTTCCTCTGCCGTCTGGTGCCTTACGTGCCATGACGGGGCTCCCCTTGACGAGCCGTTTCAGCCTGTAGAAGGGGCTCTCTCTGAAATATATCCATGGTCGCACGGAAGGAGTTGCAGACGTGGTGGTGTTGTATCCATTACGGGGATTACTACTCCACTTGGCAGCAGCAGCCTGGCTTGCTGTGTTATGGTTATTTGTGGCTGCCGCATTCCTCGAACCGCCATGCCCGGAGGTGGCGTTGCCAGTGTTAGAGTACTGGTTCTGAAAGTTCTCCAGAAATGACCCATTCACCAGTGAGCCGTACACCTGGTTGTAGGAAGGGAGAGGCTGTCCCGAGTGAGCCTTTAAGATGAGTGTCCTCACGGCCATCATCTTATTATAGTCATTGTTGACTTGGGCAGAGGAGAAAAAGCCTTGAATCGCATCATGTATGTCTGCCTTGCGACCGCTTGACGGTAGCCCAATTGCACGGGCCACAGCCTTGAGCTCAACTACCCTAAACGACTTCAGCTTGGTCACTGTGTCTGAAATGTCCCATTGGGACATCTGTTGCCGGTTCATCGTTGTTGGTGCTGTGAGAATGGTTTCGAGTGTGTAATTGGGCTTTTTTATGTGACCACCACCTTTGTGCTTATACCATTGATGAAGCGACCTGAATCAGGGAAGAAGGGTGTGGGCAATATGGAGATGGATATAGATGTAGATGTAGATATATATATGCATATATATATATATGTATTTGTGTATAAATGTTTGAGGACTATAATCAGTGCTCTTTTGTAGCTTAAGTGCTTGTCAATTTCAGTTACTGCTCACCCCAATGACTAGATCCTATACTGTATTGCCCTTGGTGGTGACCGGTTTGAACACCCTGAGATGGTCTGAATCCTTGTGGCTCGGGATACTTGGACTATAGTTTGTCCCCTAGAGGTATATTTCAGCACATATATCTTGTCCGGTTCACCACTCCGTGGAGGTTTTGGATATTCATATGGTAATGTCCAACTTGCGCTCAACTATCACTGCAACTATCACTTCTCTCAATTTATCACTGCTCCCGCCATACTAAAGGTAGTAGGAGATCCCCCATAGTAAAGTTCATAGTGTAGCCCATAGTGAAGCCCATAGTGAAGCCCATAGTAGAGCCAACAGTAAGGAGCCATACATTAATGGCAGAGAGCTGCAGTTGAAGAAGCATAATACGACTACAGTATGCGTTATGCTAAGAGTGAGAGAAATTAGAGAAAGTAAGTTAAGTATTATATATGGTGTTCTTTGGAAGTGTCAGTATGTTGCGATGTTAGAAAGTTGCAGTGTCAGGAGGTTGAGGAGGTTGCAATGCCAGAAAGTTGCAGTGTCAGGAGGTTGAGGAGGTTGCAATGCCAGAAAGTTGCAGTGTCAGGAGGTTGAGGAGGTTGCAATGCCAGAAAGTTGCAGTGTCAGGAGGTTGAGCAGGTTGCAATGCCAGAAAGTTGCAATGTCGGCAAGCTACAATGTCAGAACTTTATAACCATGTCTCATATGGTATCCATCTAGCCCCTGGAGTGATAATGATGATGGAGCTCAATTCATAGTAATGTATGTTGTGTGTACAGTAGTGACAGGGGAAAATGTCAGTGCAAGTGAGAGAGGACGTAAAAGGGGAGGCAGTAGTCAAAAAAAGTTCATCTTAATCCTCCCAAAGCACCAAATAACAGAGCATCAACAAAACTTCCCCTCGCTATTGCCCTTATCTCCCCGTCAGCCGCTGGAAGACATAGTAACCCATTGGCACCTTGGAAGCTACCGATACGACTGCTTCGTTGAAAGCCGGTGATATCCGCAGCCAGCTCGTATCCACCATCCGCGCTCGCCTTTTGGTATATGTAGGCCCTCTGGTATTCCGGCCTTGGATCCAGTCTAGCATCACCCGATATTCTCACCTTGACCCTCGCAAGACCAGGCAATCCCGAATCGTTTGCCCGGTGACCAGAATACTTGAGGATAGACGGAAGGACAAACACCTGATAGCACACGCTTGCAGAGGCCGGGTTTCCTGGAAGGGCAAATATAACCCTCTTCCTGCCATTCATAATCAGTGTGGCAAACGTGGTGGGCTTTCCAGGCTTCATCTTCACTCTGCCAAAGTGAATGATGCCTCCCAGGACCCGTTCGATCGTGGGCTTGAGGAGATCTAGCTCTCCCATAGAAACACCACCAGTCGTGATCAGATAGTCGACATCGCTATCCACAAATGCTGAGGTCATGAGGTCCGTGAGTGACTTCTTTGCATCTCCTGCGATGCCTAGATCAACCACAGTGTAGCCACCAGTCTTGATGGTGGATTCCAGAGTTGGCCGGTTGGAGTCAAAGATTTGCCCATAGTGAAGATCAGAAACACCATCATAAACACCCATATCCATCAGTTCGTCGCCTGTAGAGAGAACTCCAACTTTGGGCTTGGCATACACCTTCACTCTCTTGACACCCACACTTGCAAGCACCCCAACCTCTCCTCCTGCTGCGGAAACCAACGCGCCCTTTGCGGCCACTAGCGATCCCTTGGAAATATCTGAGCCAATTTCTCTGATATTGTCGTTGGCTTGTACGCCTTTCACCATGATCCTCACTTGCTTCTCTTCGAGCCCATCCTCGGTCTTGGAAACTAGCTGTGTCTCTTCCACCATCACTACAGCATCTGCTCCTTCGGGAACGGGGGCTCCTGTTGTCACTCGGGATATCTGATCTGCGAATATCTTGAGCTGTTCACTTTTGGAGCTCGCATGCGATACTGCAGCCACATTGTATATACCTGGGGAGATCTGACTGCTCACCGCATACCCATCAACAATGCTTGCACGGAAGTTTGGAACATCCCGAGGAGCATATACATCCTCTGCAAATACAGACCCCACAAATTGGGGGTCGGTGATTTCCATGGTGATCACACTAGGGGAGGGTGTATGCTGTGCTATCAAGGAGTATGCTTCAGCAACAGAGAGCATGGGGTAGGGTGATTCTCTCGCCCTTTCAATCACAGGTGCATCCAAGTCGTTGGATATGAACTCATGACGAACAAGTCTGTGGCCATGGCCATGTCTATGGCTATTATCATGATGATGTCCATGGGAATGTCCATGGGAGTGACTATGGCCGCCATGGTTATGCTCGATTGAAGCATTGGGTAGAGCATCGTTGATCGTCCTATTCATCTTCTTATGGAGTGCCCTAGAGCTATCATTGCCTATCTGATGCAATGCGTGTGCCAATGTGGCACTGATAGCTCTCAGGTTCTCCGTTGCACCCTTGGGCGAGCCTGGAAGTGTGACAATTAGTGTCTGCTCTCTGACTCCAGCAACAGGACGTGCCATCATCGCAAATGGGGTCACTTTGAAAGACTCAGAGAGCATCCGGTGCACAATTCCCGGAGCTTCTCTCTGGATTAGGGGTTTGATAGCCTGAAATATTAGTATGTATGATCAATTTGCAAAAGTTCAACCACACTTACCTCCGGGGTGGTGTCTTTCTCTGTGAATCCAGTACCTCCCGCCGTCAGCAGCAACCTGAGGCCCCTTTCTGGAGCACACCATTCTTTGACCAGGTCTTGAAGCTGTGCAATCGAATCTGGAACAATGGTTTTCTCTGTGACTGAGTATATGTCGTCTTCCGCATTCTGACTATTTATCTGGGTGAACTCTTCGATCAAGGCGGATGTAGTCTTATCCACACTCTCGCCCTTGGAGGCAGAGTCAGAAACAATGACAATGCCCACCTTGAATGTCATCTTTCTGGAGGTATGATATCGTCAGATTTCTGAAACTGCTTGAACTCGAGAATTGATGATCATATATAGTTCCCAGTCAACGATCCTCAGCATTTATTTGAAAAGCATCCTTTCCCAGCAAGGGCTTATCGGGATATGGCAAACCTCCCAATTGGGCCATATCCTGCAGTATAACGGTGCATGCACATACATATACTTACATATATATGGACTATTAGGCGGAGAATAATACCCAGCGATATGGTTACACGAGCAATTGAGACGTTGAGAACTGGTGGGATAGTAATATGCGGATTCACATTTTTGAGTTTATTCATATCTGTCATTAAAGTGATGTACATATAGCATTGGTGAGCAAACACAGGCGTAGGTTCATGGAACCAGAGAAAGATTCACTGGAGAATTTCGCACGGTGGCTCACCATATAATCAAATGGCACTAATGTACAAACATGTACAATCATGCAGGGGAAAAAGAAATTCCTCCGTCTAAAATACCAACAGCTCAAAGATGTATTCAAGAATAGAAGGTCAACTAACCTTTTACGCAATATGTGTTTTGTGTAGATATTCTAGATATATTCTTGGAATGTAACTATTCTCTGGCCACCTCAGCTTCATTATCGGAACTTTCCACATCAATCAAATTTGTGTCCACATTCTGTTGCACCTCTTCATTGTGTTCATCCTCGTTATGCTCGTGCTTGTCTTCATCGCTCCGTTCATCGTTCTGTTCATCCTCGCTATCGTCCAACAACTCCATGCACTTGATCAGTTCTTCATTGTCCTTATTCAAGAATTTGACCAAGTTCTCTGGAACAGCCGCAGCACCATCAAGGCTGTAGAATTCACTATGTTTGACATAGCTCAACACAATCGAATCTTCGAACCCCCTGGAAGTGTGGTAGTACACCTCTTGTGCAACGTCTGAAAAGCCAACCTCACCGATGTGGAAATCCCTAGGGCCGTCCAGGTTGTAATTCACATGAATCCACACCGGTCGAGAGTGTGGCTTCTGTGTACTCTTCTTAAGGTAGAAGAAATGCTTCTCGTTGAAGATCACACCTGTGAGGACATATGGCTCAGGTTTCTCGTCCAGGCTGTTGATCATGCCTTCTACGTCAAAGAAATCACACTTGTTTCTCTCTGCGGAGTAGTCTGCCTGTTTCAGTACCAGCTGCTCTCGCTTCTTGGCAATGGCCACTTTGATGTCATTCAAGTTGGAAACGGCTGCAAGTGGATCAGCTGAAGTGGATTCAGAAGAGTCACCTGCTGTATCTGTCGAGACTCCCTTGAGATAATCCATGGCAGATTCTAATATCGATTGTGTTCTCTTCCCATTGAAAGAGGCCAACTTCATAATCTGACCAGATATTTGGTGGGTCTTTTGGCTTATTTCGTCGGCATAATCCAGCTTGGCCCTTATCAGGTGCTCGTACTTTTGGGTGTATATTTGCGGGTAGAACACCTCAGGGATCTCAAGACCAGCAAACGAATTCTCACTGATGTTGCTCATGAGCGTGATTGTAATCACACTGCTGAGACGGGTCAAGAAGAACCGGCCGAAATATTCAAAGTTATCCCTCCATAGCAGCAGATGGAATGTTTCATATAATGACTTGCGGATTACCTCTGGTTCGAGGCAAAATACCTCGATGTTGACAGGCTCGGTAGAACCATGCTCGTACACTGAGGAACGGAACAGTCCATCGAACGAACCATTGGCTGTATTATCGCCATCAGTTTCGCCAACTGTCTCTGCCTCAGGATTGTGAAAGGGATTATTTGATTTTGAGAACTTCTCGCATTCGACGCGTATGGATGAATACAAAACAGGAAGAAGGTCGTCGGCGGAATCAGCATCTTCCAAGCACTTTCGGATATCCATAGTGAAAGCAGACGTCAACCCCTTGATGGAAGCGAACGCACGCTCAGAGGTGCCATCCAAAAATGCAATCAGTTTCTGCAATTCCAAAACGAACATGTTGTTTGCGCCACCCGGCACAGCGTGCTTATTCTGTTCTCCTCTCCACCAAAAGGGAGTGAACCCATAATTATCAAAGTTATGCTTGAGAACCGCACTACGGAACGCAGGAACCTCGTGGAGCACCATCAACAGCGGAGCCAAATAACCTTCAAGGAGGCCCTGGCTTGTGGGTAACAACAGCGGAGGGGAGGAGGCACCCCTCTTGTAGGTCTTCACATCTTGAAACACAGTGTAGTCTCTATTTATGTGGGAGGGCATTTCCTGGGAGGCATTCAGCGAGGTGTAGCCATCGGACCTCAGGTGTGAGTATTTCGAGGCGTCACCAACCATATAAGGAGGCGTTTTGTCGTATTGATGCTGACTGCTGGGATTGTTGTAGTTGGCCAGTTTATACTTGAGTTCATCGTCCAGGGAGATGAGCACGTTGGAACCGCGTTGATTGCTTGCGTCTTCCTCTACCAGGCTGTGGAGGTTCTCGTATTCTTTCTCCTCGTACTCTTCGGAAGAGGAAGAAGGCGACCCAATCATAGGGTGGCCATCGTCGAAATGATCATTGTAGTCGATGTGGTCACTATAAGTATCTGCGTCGGGGTGGGTGCCTGATCCTGCTTGACCAGCACTCTTATGTTCCACTATGCTCACCCTGTTTTCCGTCTGTTCTTCCGGTGGGTCATTGAACAGGTATGCCAGTGCACCTTCCACGTCGTTGTTTGCTTTCACCAGTGCCACTTTGGCCTGGTCAATGGTGAAACCCATCTCCAAGAGGTGGTTGATCTGGTCAGGGGATGCATTCATGATGGTTATAGACAGGCAGGTGGTGATGCTGTTGGATGTTCTCAGTAATGGATGCTGAGTGGATTTATTAGAGTAATAAAGGGGGCTAAGGAGGAGGAAAATTCAACACTGGTGATGTGCTGTGAAATAGATGCTGTTGTAGGGTGGTCGTGGTGTCGTGCCTATTGGGTATATAGGATGGGTATTATCACACGATCAGAAACACTCTTGTAATATCTGTGATTTATGTCCAATTAATCCAAAAAAAAAAATACCAACGAAGGGGCTCAGTTTCAGAATCCACCTTCTTTTCCAATCGTGTTCTCGTACCTTCTTCATGCTTTCTCCCCATCTCAACCTGTCATAATATCCCCATTACCTCACTATAGAGCCCCCACTGCCCCACTATAGGCGGAGGTTCTTAGTGGGAATATGTATGGTCCTGCACAGCGAGCTGCATTAGTGTATGCATTGCTTAGGCTCTAAGTGATTTCTGGGGTGGAAAACATGTAGAAAGAGAGAGAAGGAGCTGCGATAACTCGATTGAAAAAGGAGGTGGTTTCTATTTCTAGATATATTCTGACAGCTATTCTGGTTCTGCCCTGGTATCTATACTAGTGGGGAGGGTTTTTTGTTTTTTTTGGAGTTATGTGTTGTCAACAACTTGAAAGAGGAGTGATGAAAGGTTAAACTCGATCCAACACCCTTTCTCGTAACTGCCCCGCTCTGGAGAACACATACCATTGTAGTATGCTGGATTGCCTCGGGGTATATGGAATAATTCGTACCTCGAGATTTTCGTGACTCTGCACTAGCTGAAGTACTCTACCATTGATCTCAATCATGACATGCAGTACAATTGATACTCACTTCACATAACTATCAAAAAGATTGTGACTTTGGTGAGATAACTATCAAAACAAATGTAAATTATGATATTCTGGCAAAACTTCTTAATCAGTGATTCACAAAATAGCATCCAGAAATACCAGATATATAATCTAATAACGAAACGCCCCTCCTCAAAACACATCAGGCAACCTCTCAATCACGTAGGAATGGCTTCCCACACTCATTATAGGCACACCAGGAACCTTTCTGATTCTCCTCTTCAAGTCAGCATCGTTAGTAGCAACGATGAAACACTTATGTTGCATGACTCTATGGACTAAGCAGTCATCGGCATATGTTCCTTTATGCGAACACGTCACTCTCTCTATACGGGGGTCTCTGGCAAGTCTCAGAGCAATTCTGTACTTAGGTCCGAGCTTCTCCAATTCAGCCATCACACAATCAGTGATTATGGGTATACATTTGGCGTAAAGTGAATCCATCATTCCCCTCACAAGGTCTATCTTTTTCTGTATGCTGAAGTTGATGAAGTTGGTATCTATGAGCACCTGATACGGTGGCTTGATCGCCTCGTTGAACTGAAAGAAGAGGGCTGACGATACCTGAGGTACCTCTCTCACCAGCTCTTTGTCTGCAGGTTTTGGAACATTTTTCGGTTTATTGTTTTGTATCCTGGGGTCCTTGGCGTTCAAGGTACGCTTGACCTTTGCGAATTTTCTCGTGGTCTTTGCCTTTCCCATTTTGTGAAAATGATTGTGTGTAGTGTTTCAAAAGTCTTTCAAAGTAAATGCAGTGTGTGATGTGTCTTTCTATTGGTTCTATTTGTATTTCTGTCTATATTAACTCGATATCAGCTTTGTTCTCTTCTCGGGGTTTATATCAGCTTATAGGGATCAACTGCCATATTTCACTGTGATATTCCTACTAGGTAGAAATATTTTTGTACAGCTGCATGATGCCACTTACCCGGCTCAGTAAACAGCAGAATGAAGTTCTGTTGAAGATGGCCATAGAGAAGGAACAGGAACGGAAAATCAAAACGTGAACAGCGAACAGCCCATATAGCCCAGATTCTACTTCTTCTTCTCGTGTCTAAAATAGATCACTATGTTCAACCGTGTATAAAAAACTACGCTTGAGTGTATCACAGTTCTCCCAACCTCGGGTACCCGTGGAATGCGGCTTGCATGAGAACTGCCTATTTGGGAACTTATCTGCAGCAACGGCTAATTTTTTTTGCTGGCTTCTTTACAATCTGCTACTTTAAAATGGGAGGATCCCTGTGGGGACTGAAAAAAATGACACCATTACTTCAGCATCGTGAATTAGATCTCTTTCCACTGTACTTTTTCTTCTGACAATAGTGATGTGATACTACCATATTCAGATTTTTCGAGATGAGAATAACTGATTACAAATTTTCACCTGCTCCCAGCCCCAACTGATCGATATATTGTGCGAGATAGAATTTGCTGTTCTATTTACCACATAACTCTATAGAGCGAATCTCTACAGTATACGGTTACAGTGGCCGAGTGGTTAAGGCGATGCCCTGCTATGTTTTATACAAGCGGTTTAGGCATTGGGTTCTGCCTGCGCAGGTTCGAATCCTGTCTGTGACGCATTTTTTTTATATTTATTTTTGTATTTTGCTATCTCTTCCATTATATTTGCAAAGGTAGAATTTTCGTGTTTATTTGTAAGCTGACAGTTTTTATGCCATGTAATTGTTGTGTCCACATGCAACTCACTCCGTACTCATATATTGTACAATGGCGTCAACCTGCAGGGAAATTGTCCGATATAGTGTAACGGCTAGCACGGTTCGCTTTCACCGAGCAGACCCGGGTTCGACTCCCGGTATCGGAGATTTTTTTTTTCGTTGCAACGATCTAACACACGGTTTCGTATTGATCCATGAGATCATACTTGAATGGTTAATAAAATTTTAAGCATTTTGAGATAATCAGACTCTTTTTTCCTGACCCCTGCACCTAATTGTGCAAATAAAGCATTTGGAATGAGGGTGAACTGTCCATTTGTGTGGCCGAACACAAAACCGTAATAATAGAAGTATTGAAGATGTAAGATGTTTTTGTCTCTAGGCAGTTGTTATCTCCTGTTAGTTGGTTTACTTTTGGTGTTTTTTGGAAAGGGAAGTGTCAACAAGGAAAGTGTGAAATTGTAGGAGAATCATCATCTTATCACGACCATCAGCAAGTAAAAGTAGACATGAACAGAGTCACCTCTCAACATACGTCTAAATTTGCATCCCAGTTCACTCCCCACTACGCCCTTCCTACCCAAGCATCTATTAGGAGATTATCACAACTACAGAATGTAGAGCTCGATGACAAATTCTCTAGACCAGGGTCTGATATTCCCGTGGAGACCTTAGAAAGTGCGGAGACGCGTGGTGAGGCTCTCCAAGAATCTACAAAAGTCACAGGTGGTGCTAGAAGTCAACAAAATTCAGGTTCAAAAGATAAAGCTTCTCTTACAATGGTTGAGCTCAATACTGTAGATGGTGACATGCCAATTATGAGAAGAAAAGGACAGGCGCCAGTGCTGAACATTGACTGGACCCCGGATACCGGAGCGGCATCAGAATCAAAAGAGAACCGCAACAAGCGCATTAGCAGTCCTGAAAGGCACCAGTTAGGTAGCAGGGCCGAAGTGATTAGCGATAAAGCAGACTTTGAATACGTAGAGGAGCATAAGTTAGTGAGCGAGAGAGTCTCGAGCAAGGCAATGCCCAACCAACCGTACGAGATCAGTAATCACGGTATTCTTAGAACGCCTCATAAAAAGAAAAAGAATTCACATTCTAGAGAACGAACTCCATTGACTCATCGGGAAGTGTCGGAGGTTCTGGAAGAACAGGGATCATCCAATTATGACTTATACCAGGTTGCCATGGATATGATTGAGGATGTGAACCGGATTCTCGAAAATAAAGAAAATACTCTGGTACCATCCAATTTCGAGTCTGACGCAATGTTGGATGATGCAATTGATCTGCCCATATTCCCAAAACTCTTTGGTACAAGTCCCGTGTCCCCATTTGATGATCCAGGGACAAACACTCCACACACCCCTAGGGGCCCCACATATTCCCCAGATGAGTGGGTTTGGGGCAAACTGTTGGCTGATAATTCACAAGCAATTCAAAAATTTGTGCAGACCAAACGGCAAAGGGATAACCTTTCTCCGGTCCAGCCGGCTCGGCTGTTTTACAAAGACTTTAACAGTGGTTGTCAGACAGCAACCAAAGAGGAATATGCCGAGTTGCTAAGCGCATATGCACACCTGCTCGAACGGTACGAGAGGAATATGCAAGCCGAGAATGAGTTAATCAGCGACCTTCACAGGATGAGTCTTACTGCCAAAGAATTGCTAGGGATGGATGAAGAAATTCCTCAAAAGAAATCACCTGAGGTAAGCTTTTAGCAGTCGCAATTAGGAATAGGTTTTAGGTTGCTCGGAAATCGTTGATACTGAATACAGTCGGGTGTGTTATTATTACCCTGCAAACCATTTTTCGTAGGAAGATTGCTTGGAACACACAATGTGTAGAGAGTACTGCCGGGTGCATAGGGTTAATCCGTGTCCGGATAGTCGGACGACTCCAACCCCAGTTCCAACCCCAACGATCCCTCCACTTTTGTCTCCACTGGGGAAGAAAAAATCAGCCCCTGCCCATACAAATTTGGAAAAGGCATTATTTTGATATCCGGAAAAAAGATACGGCAATTATGGTGCATTCAGATATACAAAAATCAACCGGTTGTGCGTTGAAACAATCAAAAATGGGTCCAGCCCATGCAGACGTGCGCCTTTCGGATTAACTGGGCCGTTACTTATTGGTGAGATGGAGCCATTTCGGATTAACGTTTTTCCGTAGTTACCGCATTCGGCATAAAAAGAAACGTGAGGTGAACCACGCAGCAATGCTACTGCATCCAAACAGTTCCCCATCCCTTATGTCTAACTATCAGTTTTTCCGTTCATTGGGATGTTTTGACGCGGCATGGTCTACAATCCATCCAGAGCGGTTTGGAAATACGAATTTAGTCGTGAGCTGTATTTGCAGTTCATGTGACATCCTGGGTAGATCTGCGCCAAAAGCAATCATCAAAAACGGAAAAGGCAAAAACAAGGAGTTGTAAATTTTAAACTCTCGCACACCCCCATCCAGTAACATTCTCGAAGTGTTATTGACGTCACTGGCTAAAGTTACGGTAATTTATTTGAGCTATGTTGCACGATGCTGCAAGATAAATCGGCCATCAAGGGTCAGCTAGTGGTATGATCGCTGGGCCCTGACCTGATTTGGGTGGGCCCTCAAACCTCAAAACAGATAGGAGCTATTGTAGATGCCGAGGTTCACCTCATCAAGAACAATAAAACAGTTACCGTTGACCTAGAGTCCCTGTGATCTTTACCTGAGTAAACAGTTGGTGTCGTCATTAGATGCCAACCGGAGTCATGGGTATGTGTGAAATTTTGTAGCGTACAGCTGAGCCCTCCTAAAATTATGGTGACCGAGTATTGAGGCGCACACACTGCCGCGCCTTGAAAGTTGACCCTGTTCTGCATTCTAGCACGCAACGGAAAAACTCGTGTGGGAAATGCCCCTGCAAAAAGGCCTCAGGTCATGCAGAGTCATGCAGCGTGTGGAGAGGAAGTGGGACAAGGTGGGAGTGTGCGGAGGAGTAGTACTACGGTTTCTCACGCCTACTACTGACCGCATGCATAGGTGCATGTATTGGTGCAGTTGGCTGCATCCTTGTGAAGCAGCAGACTGCCATTGCAGGTTCCCCATGGATCTCCCGCCCAAAATGTTTGGGGGACAGTACAGTGACCCAATGCAGAAGGTAAGAGCCTGCGCCATGCCGACAAAGCAGCTCCTGCAGGTAGTTTTTCCGACGACGAGGATGTTCTGCTCTGTGTGCTGTGTAAAGGTATAAATGGGGGCCCCATTCCGGGTTGTTGAAAAGTTTTTTTTGTCTACTTCTTTTCTTCATCACATAACAACATCACTTACTTACTTACAATTACAAACATGTCTGACAATTTGGACAATATCTCCAAGGTGTCTAGTCAAAACAGCAAGTTGGAGGGCAGCAACGGCTCCAACTATGAGGACCCCAACCTCCACAAGGAGCCAGCACAGCTCCCCGTTGCCGTTCCAGCTAAGCCATTGTCTGCTTACATTTTGGTTTCCTGTCTCTGTCTCTTGGTTGCCTTTGGTGGTTTTGTCTTTGGTTGGGATACCGGTACCATTTCCGGTTTCGTCAACATGGAGGACTTCAAGAGAAGATTTGGTGACCGCAACAGCGCTGGCGAGTACTATCTCTCTGACATTAGAACTGGTTTGATCGTTTCCATCTTCAACATTGGTTGTGCCATTGGTGGTGTGACCCTCGGTAGTCTTGGTGACAAATTCGGTAGAAGAGTTGCTCTCATGATCGTTATGGTTGTCTACATCGTTGGAATTGTCATTCAGATCGCTTCCCAGTACTCTTGGATCCAGTACTTCATTGGCAGAATTGTCTCTGGTTTGGCCGTTGGTGCTGTTTCCGTGCTTTGTCCATTGTTCATTTCCGAGACCTCTCCAAAGCAGATCAGAGGAGCTCTTGTCTCTTGCTACCAGCTTATGATCACCCTCGGAATCTTCCTCGGTTACTGTACTACCTACGGTACCAGAACTTACACCAACTCTGTTCAATGGAGAGTTCCACTTGGTCTCTGTTTCTTCTGGGCTCTTCTTTTGATCACCGGTATGGTTTTCATGCCAGAGTCCCCACGTTACCTTGTTGAAGTTGGCAGACTCGAGGATGCCAAGGCTTCCATTGCTAGAGTTAACAAGGTCACCCCAGACCACCAGTTTGTCAACGATGAGATTGAACTTATCTACCACGGTATTGAGAAGGAGAGACAGGCCGGTAACTCGTCATGGATCGAGTTGATCACTGGTCAGCCAAAGATTTTCTACAGAGTTCTCATTGGTGTCTTCCTTCAGTCTCTGCAACAGCTCACCGGTAACAACTACTTCTTCTACTATGGTACCACCATTTTCCAGTCTGTCGGTTTGGATGACTCTTTCCAGACTTCGATCGTTCTTGGTATTGTCAACTTTGCCTCAACCTTTGGTGGCCTCTATGCCATTGAGAAGCTCGGTAGAAGAAACACTCTTCTTGGTGGTTCCCTCGGTATGATGTGCTGCCTCGTTGTCTTTGCCGCTGTCGGTGTCACCAGACTCTATCCAAACGGTATGGACCAGCCATCTTCCACCGGTGCAGGTAACTGTATGATTGTCTTTGCCTGCTTCTTCATCTTCTTCTTCGCAACCACTTGGGCTCCAGGTGTCTTTGTCGTTATCTCCGAGACCTACCCACTCAGAATCAGAACCAAGGGTATGGCCATTGCCAACTCTGCCAACTGGTTGTGGGGTTTCCTCATTGCCTTCTTCACACCAATGATCACATCTGCCATCAACTTCTACTACGGTTTCGTCTTCATGGGCTGTGTCATCTTCTCATTCCTCTTTGTCTTCTTCTGTGTTCCAGAGACCAAGGGTCTTACTCTTGAGGAGGTTGACTCCATGTACGCTGATGAGTTCACTCCAGGTTTTGCATTCAGAGACTTCAAGGCTCACGCCGCTGCTCAGGCTGCCAAGGCTGAGACTGAGGCCTAAACTCACACAACAATCTACACATACACTTTTCGCATGCATTTATTGAAATGCCTCTTCATGATTGATGAAATATGATTTTTCTTATGAAAATTTATATATGTATATTTATATCCAAAACGTTTGCAATACATATTTGCCTTATATTATAGAAGCTATACTTGTAGATGTGTTCAGGGATAATTTGGTTTTTTCTGTGATTTTTTTGTTAATTTATTTCTGCTTTTTTCTGCGTATCCTGGAGGGAAGATTTGCCCGATTCGCGGAGATTTCATTTACAGATTATCTTAGAGAATAATCAAAATATGATACAAATTTAAACACAATTTAATTTTCTAACCATGGAATAATATTTGCAACCATTTCTGACCTATAGATCTATCAGATAATTCTTTATAAACAGCCCCCAGGTCCTTTAGGTGCAGCATCACGCAGTCGCTTACAGGTATAACATTGATGCAGGCTGTAAGTTCACCATCTCCAGGAGGAATATTACAGCATAACCTTGGAGATCCGGATAAATAAAAATCCACCTCTATTTTGAGGTAATATTTAGATGCAGGACAACCCTGTCAAGCTGTAAGGGGCTTTCTTCGATCATTCTTCGATCAACATTGGAAGTAAGAGCGGATTCTTCACCTCTGTAGCAACATCCGTAAGGTTACCAGAGCAGTGATCTCTCTCTCGACCACAGCTTTGGCGCAGACTAACATATGTTTCTTCGAAGCTCCTTTTTTCAGAGTGGCAGATAAGTTGTCTTTCAGTACTACAAATAAATAGCCGTCTAACCATATATATGGTGATAGCACATACAGCAACCTGTTGAACGACATACAGCAACCAGGTGGCTCACATATAACGACCTGTTAGAGGGTTACGAAACAGTTAGCAACAAGAGCCATAACTGAGCTCAAGTAGTATACACACAAATTCTGGGATAGTAGAAGCATTCCACAATATTTGTTCCGGAACCAGGTTTTCCAGAGATGATTGTTATAGTTGTAATCAGATAATCTATAAAGATCAAGGGTATAACCAGAGAACACTGTGAAGGCAATCTAGACAGAAATCTCAGCAGAAAGCCTAATTCTCAGTCAGAAGCTTCCTACGTAGTTATGAATAATCTCATGATATCCATGAACGATCTCATGATATCCATAAACAATCTCTGGCGATATTCAATTCCTGAGAGTCGACATCGGGCCAGCTTAACTATGTTCTTGAGACTACTCCCTCCAGCCATAATAAGCTGTGTATTCTATTTAGTCCTGCCCTTACGTGTCCCACTCAAATGTCCCAGCTGCTCCACTGCTCCACCATCGATGCCGCTACAGTGTGCGCCCACCAGTTTGTCACGTGAAATTCACGTGACTTGGAATTTTCCGACACTTTCGCGCTCCCTCCTCGTAAACAGAGGCCGTTCACTATGGTGGTCCACTATGGCAAGAGGAGGAACGAGAGGTGAGCTCTGTTAGCCATAAGAGAAGGAAGGAGGGTGGATCGAGGGTTTTTGTTGAATCTCAGTCAGTAGGTGAAGTATCCAGTTATACAGTTGGTTGTCTGCTATGGCCATTTGAGGTGATCCGAGCACAGAGCGTTCACTATATATAGGGCAACATACAGAGACGCAAAGGCCATACTATATACACTTGATTGCATCTCCACAACTGGATTGTGGGGAGTCACCTGATAATATAGACAACTAGAACAATTAGAGACAACAACAGGCCAAGCAATTGTGAGTCTCTCACAACAACACAGTGACCGTACACTTACACCCAACTGTTGTCACTGCCCCAAACATGTCATATACAAATCACCTGGACCAGCTGACGGCTAAGCTGTCCGACACGTCGTCGTCTCTCACCACAAAACATTCGGTTCTGTCTGAACTGTGCGACACACTGGAAACATACCAGTCTTCCGGCACTGCTGAGTACAACCACTTCCTGCAGAGCGTTGTGCCTGTGTTTCTCTCTCTGTTGGAGGATGTTCCCATCACGTTTTCCTCGGCATCGCACGAGCACAAGCTGAGAAACCTCATACTGGAGATCTTGCACAGATTGCCTGCCAATGAGGCGTTCCAGCCGTACTCCGTCGATGTCATAACCAGCTTGACTACGCTGCTCAAGAAGGAGAACGAGGAGAACGGTGTGCTCTGTATGAAGGTAATCACCTCCTTGCATAAGGCCTACAAGGCGTCGTTGAACGACAAGGTGCAGCCGTTCTTGGAGGTGATTCTGGAGGTTTATGGCAACATCCCAGCAGTGGTGACTAAGGAGTTTAGCGATAGCAAGGAATCTGTGGATTCAACAGTCACGGCAGCTGAGTCAGCATCATCATCATCATCATCATCATCATCATCTAAGGACCAAGTCGAATCGAAGGAGGCCATTGAGTCAGACGAGCCAATTGAGGACGACTTGCCATTGGACTCGGACGATTCCTCCACAAAGACGCTCCCCGATGCACTCCACTCCTTCAAGATCCTCGCAGAGTGCCCCATCACAATGGTGTCCCTCTACTCTTCCTACAAGGACCTCGTGGAGACCTCCCTGCCCACCTTCATACCTCACGTGATTGAGATCCTCTCGCTTCAGGCCGCCGCACAGAAGCTGGCCCACCAGCAGGCCGCTGAGAAGGGCACCTATCTCACCACCGTGAGCCCAGACATTGTCAACCGTAGTGTGTATGGCGATTTCATCCTCGGCCAAGTGAAGGCTGCGTCGTTTCTCGCCTACATCTTCATCAGACGGTACGCCCAGCATGTACTAGAGCCCTACTACAAGCAGATCCCAGACCTCGTGATCCGCCTCCTCCAGGACTGCCCTAGCGAACTGAGTGCTGCCAGAAAGGAGCTCCTCCATGCCACCCGTCACATCCTATCCACAGAGTTCCGTACACAGTTCATCCCCAAGATCGACATGTTGTTCGACGACAACGTGCTGATTGGCCGTGGTCTCACCGCTTACGAGACGCTGAGACCCTTGGCCTACTCCACCGTGGCGGATTTCATCCACAACGTGCGTACCGAGTTGAACCCCCAGCAGATCTGGAAGTCGGTGCAGATCTATTGCAAGAACCTCCAGGACGAGAGTTTGGCGTTGACCGTGCAGATCATGAGTGCCAAATTGCTGCTGAACCTCGTGGAGAGGATCGTCAAGATGGAAAACAAGCAAGAGGGAAGACAGCTCTTTATGTTCATCATTGGTGCCTACAGCAACAGGTTCAAGGCTCTGAACCGCAAGTATGGGCCAGAGGTTGGGATTCAGGAGGCCTTGGCGCCTGTCACACACAAAATAGAACAATCAAAAGAGGAATCCAGGGACAGCGCACCCGATGTGGATGGTTCTGATAAGATGGATGTTGATGAAACTACTACCAAGTCTATCAGCGAGGAAATTACCAAGGAAGAAACTGCCAAGGAAGAGACTTCCAAGGAAGAGACTCTAAAGGAAGAAGAGCCTACCAAGGAAGAACATACTCAGTCGGGCGAATCCTATGCCCTGCCCATCCAAATAAGCCCTCTGCCCTTATCACCCCCTCTCAAAGACGCCAAGTACCTCTTCCGCACACTGATGACGTTTCTCAAGTCGGTGATCTTCTCGCTGAGATCCTGCAACCCTCCTCCTCCCAAGGAGCACCCATCCCAGACGTGGAATGAAGCGGCTCGCAACTTCTCCTACGAGGAGGTGGAGATCCTCCGCGAACTGTTCAGGGAGTGTATTTCCGGTCTCAAGTTCTTCCAGTCGTCGAGGCCCGCGCGTGCCGTCACCAAACAGCCATTTGACGTTTCCGGCCCAAACCTGCCCATCACCTCGTCCAAAGAGGAGAAGGACCTCATGGAGATCTTTGCCACGATGTTCATCCACATTGATCCGGCAACGTTCAACGAGATTGTGCAGTTTGAGCTGCCTCACCTGTACGCCATGATGCTAGACAACGCCGCGTTGCTCCACATCCCGCAGTTCTTCTTGGCGAGCGAGATGACCTCGTCCAACTTCTCCGGCCTGCTGCTGGCGTTCTTGAAGCACAAGCTGCCCATCCTGGGGGACTGCGATATCATCAGTTCCAACATTTTGATCCGCCTCTTCAAGCTGTGCTTCATGTCGGTGAACCTGTTCCCCTCGGCGAACGAAGGGGTTATCCTCCCCCATTTGAACGAGCTCATCCTGCAGTCGCTCAACTACTCCACCAAGTCTCGCGAGCCCATCGTGTACTTCTACCTGATCCGCACTCTTTTCCGCTCCATCGGCGGTGGAAGGTTTGAGGACCTCTACAAGGAGATCATGCCGTTGCTCCAGGTGCTGCTGGCGTCGCTTGACAGAATGATCCAAACGGCCCGCAGGCCCCAGGAGCGCGACATCTACGTGGAGCTGTGTCTGACGGTGCCCGTGAGGTTGAGCGTTTTGGTGCCCCACCTGAGCTACCTCATGAGGCCTCTCGTGTACGCTTTGAACGGGTCTCAGGAGCTGGTGTCGCAAGGTTTGCGTACGCTGGAGCTCTGTGTGGACAACCTCACTGCGGAGTACTTTGATCCGATCATCGAGCCGGTGATCGATGACGTGATGGCCGCCCTGTGGAGACACTTGCGGCCGCTGCCATACTACCACCAGCACTCGCACACCACCTTTAGGGTGCTTGGAAAGCTGGGTGGCCGTAACAGAAGCTTTCTCGGGGTATTTGACAAGCTGGAGGGCCAAACCCCCACAGAGCAGGACGTGGAGGCCCTCTTTGCCATTGAGGGTCTGCCCAATCTCAGCAAGATCTCAGTCACCTCGGGTGTCACTGCTGCTCTTTCCTTCCTGGTGGACCCACGCTACAAGCCGCACTACCGTGTGAGTGCGTACAACTACCTCACCTCCTTGCTGAAGCTGTTCGTTGACTGTGTGGAGGTGCCGGAATCGTTCCCCCAGCAGGTGAGGGAGTCTGTTGCGCTGCTCCAGAAGGATTCCTTCGATCCCGAGGACCCGGACAACAGGCTTGAGGCGGCCGTGGTGAAGGATGCTGCCAAGCTCGAGAGAGAGGAGAAGCTGGTGGTGAGGCTGTTAGAGGCGCTCTTCTTTGCTGTTTCCTTGGAAGAGGTGGCCAGCGATGCCAACCAGCTGATCGAGGGTCTGTGCAACCACTCGGTACTGCTCTTCCTTGGCAAGACGCTGGTGGGGAAGCGCAAGCTGCACCGCAAGTTCTCCATCAACAACCACGAGGGACGCCTCTACATCTCTGAGAACGTGCTGTTTGATGCCATTTCCCATGCGCTGAGCTCGCATATCCCCGCAGTGAGAGAGGCAGGCACCAAGGCGGTCCACTATTTCTTCCAGGCAACAGTGACGCTGCTGGGTTCTACGGACGCTGCTACCAAATTTGCCCCGCTGCGCATCCTGTGCTCCAAGTTCATCCACCGGTGCTTTGAAGAGGCCTACTATGCAAAGCTGGGGGGTGTTTTAGGTCTCAAGGTGCTCATCCACGACTTGGGCATCCCCATCTCCTACTTCACACCAAGACAGTTGGAGATTTCCAGGGCGTGCTTCTTTGTGCTCAGAGACACCCCACCGGACGTACCCTCCGAGGTGTGCAGGGTCACCAAGGAGCTCGTGTTGGACCTGCTCAAGAGGTGCAACGCCCAGATCCCAACCCAGCAGGTATTCCAGAATCCATTCCAGGCCGTGGTGTCCTCTTTGGTGTACGATCTCTCCAACGCGAATGAAATCGTGAGAGAAACTGCCAAGGAGGTGCTCCAAGTGCTCGCCACCACCACCGGTGTGAGCCTTGCCTCGATGGTGGCCCAGTGCAAGACTGTGTTGCTGGCGCCCATCTTTGGCAAGCCATTGCGTGCGCTTCCGTTCCAAATGCAGATCGGTAACATTGACGCAGTCACGTGGTGCCTTGCGCTCGACAACACCTTTCTGGAGTTTAATGACGAGCTCAACAGGCTGTTGATGGAGGCCCTTGCCCTTGTGGACGCGGAGGATGAGTCTCTTATCTCGGCACACCGCATGTTCGAGCACCGCACCACCAGGCAGCTCGTGAGGTTGAGGGTGGTGTGCATCGAACTGCTGTCGTTGGCACTCACGAAGCCGCAGTTTGCTACGGCCAACCAGAGCATCAGAATTAGAGTTTTGGCAGTGTTCTTCAAGACCCTTTCTGCCAAATCCACCGATATCATTGATGCAGCACACGCAGGTTTGAAGACGGTGCTGGCCCAAAACGGCAAACTGCCCAAAGATCTGCTGCAATCTGGTCTTCGTCCAATGTTGATGAACCTGAGCGACCACAAGAAGTTGACGGTGGCCGGGCTGGAGGCGCTCGCTAGGCTGTTGGAGTTGCTCATCTCGTATTTCAAAGTGGAGATTGGCCGCAAGTTGCTGGACCACCTCATGGCGTGGGCTCAGCCAGCCTCCTTGGCTGCCATTTCGGGACACGAGTTGGACACCCACCCCACTGTGCAAGTGGTGGTGGCCATCCTCAACATCTTCCACCTGCTGCCACCCAAGGCGTTCACCTTCACGGAGGAGTTGATGAAGACGCTGCTCCATTTGGAGGACAATCTCCGCCGCAAGCACGACTCTCCCTTCAGGAAACCAATTGGTAAGTTCCTCAACAGGTTCCCCGAGCATGCGGTGGCGTTTTTCCAGGGCAAGTTTGGTATCCGTAGTGTGAACCTGAGGCTCGCCTACTTTGTTGCACAGCCCGATTTCGCAGACCTGAGAAACTACGTGGCTTCAAAGCTCACTGATTTTGTAAGCATCGCAGAGAAGGAGACCCACGGAGAGGTGAAGTGCGTGATGTTTGCCAATGTGGTGGACCTGATAGGGGCTGTCCACAATGGAGCTCAGGCAACCGAAGCAGTCAAGAGTGAGCTCAAGGAAATTCCTGGACAAGAGTCAACCGATACGAAACCTGCGAATGCCATTGAGTCTACTTCAGGAGCAGCACCGGCACCAGCACCAGCACCGGCACCACCTGCCAGCACAGCACTTACAGTACCTGCTACTACTGCAACTTCTGCAGTTGCTACTGCCAATACAACCACCACCACAACTCCAACAGTTGCACCTGCTTCATCAGAGATCTCGCCAGTTCTGCTCTCAAGATGTACCAAGCTGTTGGCCGAGTGCCTTGGCATTGAAAGGGCGTTACCATTGGTTTCACCAGTCCACCTGTACATGAAACACTCCACGGAACGTCTTCAAGAACTGCACGTGGTGTGCTTTGAGTCCTCGAGCCCAGCACTTCCTTCCACCGAGGATGCCATCAAGTTCATCGACTTGCTGTGCAAGCTGGACATTTCCGTCTCTGCAGGTGTCCACGACTTCCTCATTGAGTATGTGGTGAAGTCAAAAAATGCGGCCCTCAGAAAGGAGTACCTTCTCAAATGTATCGAGGCATCAACGACAGACGATGTTTCGCTGAGCACCAAGATCTTTTTGTTCAAGCATGTGATCAATCAGGTGTTGATCACAGAGGGCAGCGTGCACGGTGACCTCTCGAGGCTTTCTGTGGATACAACAACAACAGCAGCAGATGAAATGGAGGTGGATTCAGAGCCTAAAGCGCAGTCTGAGCAGTCTGACTCGGTGTGGTTCTCCAAGGTGCACTCGGAAATATGGAAATCCGCCACCTCCACCACGTCTTCACTCTCGTCGTTGTCGTCTGGTTCGCTTGATCAGTTCAAGTTTGAGCTACTCCAAATGACGTCGCTGCTCATCAAATACGACTCCAAGCATATCATCAGCAATCGTGTTGACGTGATCAAGTTTGTGTGGAGGTTCATCAAGCTGGACGACGCCATCACCAAGCATGCGGCCTATGTGGCCACCGCGCTCTTCATCGCCTCCTTCGATACCCCCACCAAGATCATCACCCAGGTGTTTGTAGCGCTTCTCAAGGCACACCAGGTGGATACAAGGCACCTTGTGAGAGAGGCCCTCGACACCTTGGCTCCTGTGATCTCCAGCAAGTGTACCGACTCTGTGGAGTGGTTGAGGTGGCCTCGTAGAGTCCTGGCGGAGGACGGGTTCAACGTGACTCAGGTGCTCAATGTGTACCAGTTCATCGTGCACCATCCAGACATGTTCTACCCGGCACGTGACCATTTCATCCCAAACATCATCACCGCAATGGGCAAGCTCACCATTCTGGCCAACCCAGCAGTGGAGAACCAGGCGCTGGCCATAGATATGGCGGAGCTGATCCTCAACTGGGAGAAGAGGGCCAAGTCTGAGACGGAATCAAAGGATGCAGCCGAGGAGGCAAAGAGCAAGGACACTGCTAATCCAGAGGAGGAGGAGGAGGAGGACACCGAGATTCCAGACACAGACGCTGCAGAAACCGAGATTGCAGAGACCAAGGATGCAGATGCTAAAGAACAAACTCCCAAGAGCATATCGTATTCTGTTCCCTTCTCTCAACGCGAGGCGTGTATCACGTTCCTCATTCGGTATGTGTGCATTTCTCAGCAACGCGCCTCAGAAAACGAACTCGGCAAGAAGGCCCTCAAGATCCTCCACCAACTTCTGGGCCCAGACTACTGGCCAGAGGTGTCTGTGAAGCTGGCCTTCTTTGAGAGGTTCCTCATCTCTGCCGACTTCACCTCTCCCAATGTGTTGGGCTACTGCCTGAACGCTCTGGAAGTGCTAGCCGTTGCCTTGGGATGGAAGTCTTCCGAATGGATTGTCCAGAACCTCTCGTACCTGCAGAAGCTCTTGGAAAAGTGCCTCCGCAGCGACAACCACGATGTGCAGGAGGTGTTGGAGAAGGTGCTGAGAGTTGTACTGGGAGCCATCAACCAGGTGGCCTCCACCACCTCGGGACCTGCTGGCTCGGGTGCTCCTAATAGCGGCGGCGCTGATATTGGGGCTGCCGTCTCTGCCGCCTCTTCTCACACCGCCATTTCCGGTGCCGACGAACTGATGGGAGACGGCGAGGGCGATGGTGTCAACGAGGACATCAAGGCCTTCCTGACCCTTTTGGTGAGCATCATCACCGAGGATTTGGGCGGCATGACCTCTGTGGCTGCGGGTGTCACTCTGTGCTCGACGCTTGCGGAATTCAGGCCTGCGGCCCTTGGCTCTGTAATGCATCTCATAATCAGAACCTTGAGCAAACTGGTCAAGGATCACATTTCTATCGCCATTCAAACGGGAGGCAGACCACAGCAGGCTGCCCATGGCGGCGGCAGTGGCAGCACCGCACACAGCAGCGGCGATGGCGGCAGCAGCCAGCCTGGTGGAGGAACCGGGGCGGCAGCGGGAAGTTCTGGCGCTGGCTCAGGCAACGCCAACGGCCCTTCGTCTGGTGCTTCCGGCTCAGCAGGCTCCAGCTATGTTTCTGCAGAATACGAGGCCCGGATGACCACCAGGCTGCTGGAGAAGGTGTTGAACCTGTGTGTCTCGCGGATTTCGACACTCGGGGACCAGAGGCGCATCTTCCTGTCGCTGTTGGCACAGCTGATTGACCGTTCTGTTGATAAGCAGCTGCTGCGCAAGATTGTTGCGATTGCGCGTGAATGGGTGTTCCAGCCAAAGACAGACGTGGTGTTCCCCACTACCAAGGAGAAGGCTGGGATCCTGGCCAAGATGATGGTGTTTGAGGCCAAGGGCGATGCACAACTCTCGAGGGACTTTTACAACATCATCGTGGATATCTTCAAGGACAAGAACCTTGCCTTTTCGGAGCTCACGGTGAGGATGGAGCAGCCCTTCTTGGTTGGCACAAAGCTCGCCGAGGTGGATATTAGGCAGGAGCTGATGGGCATCCTGAGCGACAGTTTGGAGAGGGATATTGGCAAGCGGCTGGCATATGTGATCAGAGACCAGAACTGGGAGTTCTTGGCCGATTACCCATGGTTGAACCAGGCGCTGCAGCTGTTGTATGGGTCGTTTAAGCAGAGCAAGAGACTCAGGTTTGCAGATGACGAGTATCGGTTTGCAAAGCTCGAGGATATCCAAGAAGGTTTGGGTAGTGGAGACAAGAGTGTGCAGGAGGTGAATGGAGACACAAGTTCCAAGTCAGCTCGCTCCAAGTCTCCTGATGCTATCAAGGTGACAGAGAACGTTGACGAGATGGATGTTGACGAGCCGGCCACAACGGAGGAAGTCACCGGGGAGGTGAAGGCCGGCGAGGAGGAGAAGGCTGATGCCGATGGCGAGGTTAAGGAAGAACCTAAGGAGAGTGATGAGAAGCCCAAGTCCAAGGATGAGTCTAAGGAGAGTGGTGAGGACTCCAAGAAGGAGAGTCATGAGGAGAGTAATGGAGAGAGTAATGACGTTTCCTCCATTGACAACTTCCTCAAGACCCACAACACCTTCCTGGCCACACACATGCTGGTGACAGCTAAGGATGTGATTGCTCCTCTCGTTGACATCTCGTACCAGAGCGCAGACACCATCCACAACGCATGGGTAGCCGTGTTCCCCGTGGCGTTCTCCTGCATCGAGCAGAGAGACCTGACGGAGTTCATCCATGCGATGGTGACGCTTTTGAGCAAGGAATATCACGTTAGACAGCAGGATGCGCGTCCCAACGTGGTGCGCAGCATACTGGATGCGGCCCTCAAGTGCCCATCCCTCACGTTGCCAGCACACTGTGTCAAGTACCTTGCAGCCAATTACGGCGCGTGGTACACCGGGATCGGACTGCTGGAGAGGATGGCCATCCAAACCGAAGGCGGCGATTCTGGGGATTCTTCTGATGCTGCCTCGCGCATTGCGGAGACTGCAAAGGACGCCCTCGCCGAGACGTATGCCTCGTTGCAGGAGAACGACTACTTCTATGGGCTCTGGAGGCGGCGTGCCAAGTACCTCGAGACTAACGCTGCGCTGTCGTACGAGCAGATTGGTCTTTGGGACAAAGCGCTTCAGCTCTACGAGGCGGCCCAGATCAAAGCGCGTGCGGGCGTCCTGCCCTATTCTGAGAGCGAGTACGCGCTCTGGGAGGACAACTGGATCCTGTGTGCCGAAAAGCTCCAGCACTGGGATATCCTCACGGAGCTAGCCAAGCATGAGGGGTTCACGGATCTCCTGCTGGAGTGCGGTTGGAGAGTGGCAGACTGGAACGCAGACAGGGAGCCGTTGGAGCAGAGCGTCAAGACGGTGATGGACGTACCAACGCCCAGAAGGCAGACGTTCCAGACCTTTTTGGCCCTTCAAGGTTTTGCCCACCGCAAAGAGAGCATCCAAGAGGTGACGAGACTGTGCGACGAAGGTATCCAACTGGCGTTGCGCAAGTGGCATGGACTGCCGGGCAGTGGGAGCGGGGGTGTCAACAGCGGGATTGGCCTTATCAATGGCATCCTGAGCAACACCTCGACGCCCACGAGCACCAACAGCAGCACCAGCAGCAGCATTGGAGGCGGCAGCTACTACGGCAGGATCACACCTGCGCATATCTCTTTGCTCCACACGTTCCAGCAGTACGTGGAGTTCATGGAGGCATCGCAGGTGTACTCTTCGCTGGTGACCACCAATGCACAGAACCTCGACGTGAAGAGCCAGGAGCTCAAACGTGTGCTACAGGCATGGCGAGAGCGTCTACCCAACGTGTGGGACGACATCAACATCTGGAACGACCTGGTGACATGGAGACAGCACGCGTTCGGCGTCATCAACAAGGCATACATGCCGTTTGTGCCCGCCCTTCAGGGCAACGGCGGCAATGGTGCCAACGGCGGCGCCAACGGAGGTGGTAATGGCAGCGGAGGAGGCGGCACGAACTCGTATGCGTACCGTGGATTCCACGAAATGGCATGGGTTATCAACAGGTTTGCCCATGTTGCCCGTAGGCAGAGCATGCCTGAGGTTTCGCTGATTCAGCTCACCAAGATCTACACTTTACCCAACATTGAGATCCAGGAGGCGTTCCTCAAGCTACGTGAGCAGGCCCAGTGTTACTACCAGAACCCTAACGAGCTCAATACAGGCCTGGACGTGATCAGCAACACCAACCTGGTGTACTTTGCGACGCAGCAAAAGGCAGAGTTCTTCACGTTGAAGGGAATGTTTTTGGCCAAACTAGGAGTGCTCGAAGAGGCCAACCACGCGTTCGCCGCAGCCGTCCAGATCGACCTCAACCTCGCAAAGGCATGGGGTGAATGGGGTGCCTTCAACGATGCACGTTTCAAGGCCAACCCAGGCAACACCACGTATGCCAATGACGCCGTCAACTGTTACTTGCAAGCGGCTGGTCTGTACAAGAACTTCAAGACCAGGAAGCTGCTGAGCCGTATCCTTTGGCTGATCAGTCTTGACGATCCTTCTGGCCTACTGGCCGCGGCATTTGAAAACTACAGAGGTGAGGTGCCCGTCTGGCACTGGGTCACCTTCATCCCACAGCTGCTCACCTCCTTATCCCATAAGGAGGCCAAGCTGGTGAGGGGCATTCTCATCAGAATCGCAAAGAGTTACCCACAGGCCCTACACTTCCAACTCAGAACCACCAAGGAGGACTTTGCCGTGCTCCAGAGACAAATCTCTCAGTCTGCGGACGCGGGAGCCTCTGGCAATGCCGGAGGGGCTCCTACCACTGGTGTCGCCGGTGCTGGTGCTGGTGCTGGCTCCTCTGCTCCTTCAGGTTCCGCAAACGGTACCCCTAATGGAGTCAATGGACAGCCGGGCAGTGCTACTGGTGCTGCTCCTGGAAACCGCCAGCCTTGGGAACACGTGGAGGAAATCATGGGCATTCTCAAGACAGCCTATCCTCTTTTGGCACTTTCATTGGAGTCGCTGGTGGACCAGCTGAGCCAACGTTTCAAGTGCGATGCAGACGAGGACGCCTATAGGCTCGTTGTTGCGCTCTACAATGACGGTGTGCAGTATCTCAACAGACAGGGCAACCCAAGGGAGGATGCCAAGCTGCCACCTTCCACGGAGGCCAACATCACGAGGTTTGCCGATACTGTTTTGCCCAAGCACATCAGAGCCGAGTTTGAGAGCGATGTGATTGCGGCCAAACCCAACCTGGAGACGTACATCTCGAAACTGCGCAAGTGGAGAGACTGCCTTGAGGAACGTCTTGACCGCAGCTTTGGTCGGGTGAGCCTCGAACGGGTTTCCCCCCATCTCGCGCAGTTCCACCACCAGAAGTTTGAGGATATCGAAGTTCCTGGCCAGTACTTGCTCAACAAGGAGAGCAATGCCCACTTCATCAAGGTAGAGAGGTTCCTGCCCGACTTGGAGCTGGTACGTGGCTCCACGGCCTGCTACAAGAGGGTGACTCTGAGGGGCCACGACGGTTCTACACACTCCTTTGCCGTGCAGTTCCCAGCAGCAAGGCACTGCCGTCGCGAGGAGCGCATCTTCCAGCTGTTCAGAATCCTGAACGAGGGAGTTGCCTCAAAGACACAGAGCAGGAGCCGCAACCTCAGCTTTACCGTGCCCGTTGCGGTGCCTGTCTCTCCCCACATCAGGTTGGTTGCCGACGACTCGCGCTACACCACCCTGCTCCAAGTGTACGAGCAGTACTGTGCACGCAAGTCCCAGAACAGAGACGAGCCATTGGCATACACTATCCGGAAGCTGAGGGCCGCGTACGACGTGCGTCTTCCCAAACCAGATATCTCTGCGGTCAAGGCGGAGATTCTGGCGGGAATCCAGGCCGAGCTGGTTCCATCAACCGTGCTGTTGGACCATCTAACTCAGAGGTTCCCCAGGTTCGACGACCTGTGGCTGTTCCGCAAGCAGTTTGCGGCCCAGTATGCCGCCTTTGCCTTCATGACGTACATTCTCTGCATCAACAACAGACAACCCCAGAAGATCCACGTCAACTTGGGATCAGGTGCTGTGTACACCTCGGAGATGTTACCATGTAGACTCAACACTGGCCGCAACCACGCGGCCGCCTATGCCAACTCCTCTTTGGACGCATCCGCGCAGAGGGGGGCCCCACTCTTCTGCAACACTGAGGCTGTTCCCTTCAGGCTGACCCCCAACATCCAAAGGTTTATTGGTGAATATGGTCTGGAGGGGGTGTTTTCAGTCGATATGATGCTCTTTGGCCAGGCGTTGTCGGATCCTGATTTCGACATGGAGGGCTACTTGAGCCTGTTTGTAAGGGACGAGGTGATCTCCTGGTTCACCCAACAACATCGCCCTTCGGCCCAGGACCCTCAGCTCAGGGAAATTGTCACCGTCAACGTGGATCACGTTGTCAAGAGGGTTGAGCAGATTGGCAAGGTTGATAGTTCAACGTCCAACTCCACCAGCTCTGGCAACGTCACCGGTGTTGCTGCCCAACACGTACTCAACTTGATCTCTGGTGCTGTCAACCCAAGAAACCTTGCTGCCGCTGATACTCTGTGGATGTCGTACTTTTAATGCGCTATTTATGTAGTGTACAGTGTGTATTTACTATTTGTATTATATTGTTTATCATTATCATATCATTGCCTACCGTAGTAGCACACCTCTCATAACTATACACTTCAACTACTCCATTCTGGGCGCCGGTGCCCGAATTCCTCCGTTTGACAACATCCCATACAATCCCCTCTCTATTTTGCATATCAAACTCTCGTTTCGTACCACTCCTTCGCTCACCCACACGCCCCAGGCTCCCATCATATTGGCCATGAGCATATCTGTGAACAGACGGTCTCCCACAACCGCAACCTGGTGGGGGCCACTAACAATGTGGTTGTCAATGAAGTATTTCATTATTTCTCCATGGCACCCAGGTTTCTTGGTGGAATGTCTCAGAACCGTCACCCCAGTTCTCTCTTCAAGAAGCTTGGCCTGTGTATAATTGGTGTCACCATCGGTTCCAGCAGAGTTGCTCACGATTAGCAGTTGAGCACCAGGGTATTCCTTCTTCAGCTTGGAGAATGTGTTCTTAACTGTTAGTCTAAACCATATCTTATAGACTGTCATAAAATGCCATGCCATGACATGTTAAGTCATATCATGTCATCTCATGTGTTTTCCCATCCTACTCACCTCATATTCTGGCCAGATCTTATCGTCCAAATGCATTGCAAAGCAGTTATCCTTATCCAACACCACTGCCTTTATTATCGGACTACTTCCCTTCTCGCTGGAACCACTTGATTCTTCGCTCAAAACTTCCCTACTTGGGGTAGGCCGCTCCGGTACTATGGGTATTGGAAGTTGTCCAAATGTCGGCACCACTGCGTGGGGAAGGCACAACTGTGGTGAGAAGAGTAGCCTGGCCACGTTAAGAGTGGCCGAAACGTTGAATGCGGACATGGTAACTCACAACCACAAAACTATAGCCCACAACCTCCAGTGACTAAATCTTCATGGGAAGATATATTGATCGTTGATATGGACTTTTTCACTTCCCATCAACTTTTCAAATTCCAATATACACCCCACCCATTTTCCACCCCAGTGGTAGTCCCGTACCCAATCCAATGTAGTGCCATACCAAATTAATGAATTCTTCATGACAAACAGTGAGCGGACTCAGTCATAAGAGTAATTTGATCACGTGGAGACGGTGATAGTTGGAAATATTTGCAGTATAGAGCTGTGTATTTATCATCTGATCGCGTTTGTCTTTCAGTGCTACCGTATAGGTGTCATTTTTTTGGAGCACCAGTATCGTCATTGCACACCAGTCTGCTACAGTGAGTGACATCTCTGTATTGGCATTTTGCATTACTAGCATTACTGCATTTCACTCAGTACAACATTTCACACATAATTTAATTGACGGGGTGATTCCATTCAGCATTTGATTAGGTCACATTTTAGATCTGCATTTTAGCATTCTGTTTAGAAAATAGGGTATATAGCCAAAATTGTGAAGCACCTCCGCACCTCTCTTCTCCACCCCAACCATGTCAGAGACAAAGAAGACCCCACGGAACCAGAGCAGGAAACAGCGACCTGGTAAAGCACAGCACAACTCCCAGGCAAGCACGCAACAGGATTCGGAAGAGGTATGTGTGATCTGTGCGGAAAAGATTGACTATGCTGCAATTGCACCCTGTAACCACGTCACGTGTCACGTGTGCACATTCAGGCAGAGGGCCCTATACGACAAGAAGGCGTGTTTGGTGTGTAGGGTGGATAAGGAGAGCGTGATAATCACAGAGAACATAACACCCAAGAGTTTCACAGAAGCTTCCTCGAGCATCGTGGACACCAACGACAAATATGGCGTGCAATTCACATCCCTCTTTGCAAAGGATGCCACTTTGAACCTGCTGCTTCTCAACTGTCCGATTTGCGATGAAGAGCCAAATGGTTTCCACAGCATCAAGAAGCTCAACGAGCATGTCTCCAAATCCCATGACAAACACTACTGCATGATCTGTGCTCACAACAAAAAAGCATTCCCATGCGAATTGCCCGTATACACCCAGCGGCAGCTTCAGCTGCATCAAAGCAGGGGTGATGTGGAGGGATTCAAGGGCCACCCCATGTGTCAATTTTGCACCGGCAAAAGATTTTACAGCGAGGATGAGTTGTTCGTGCACCTGAGGGAGAAGCACGAGAAGTGTCACGTGTGCGATCAGATCGACCCCAACAACCCCCAGTACTTTAGAAACTATGAAAACCTCTACATGCACTTCCGCAGCGAGCACTTTGTGTGCAATGTGCAGTCCTGCTTAGACCAAAAGTTTGTGGTGTTTAGGGACGATTTGGACCTGAGAGCTCATATGATCAAGGAGCATCCGTTGATCTTCGGCAACGATAAGAAGTTGGCGGTAATCTCTGGCCACAGGGGGTTTGGATCGCAGCTCTCCAACCCTTCTGGGCTGGGCTTCTCTGGGTATGATAGTGTCGGGGTTGGCAGTAGCAATGGTAACACCACTGGTAATGGCAGGCGTCGCAGAAACAACAATTCCAATAACCCCAACGATGATGGCGAAGTGTCTTCGTATGACGTGAAGAAGATGAGGCTCGAAGAGAGAGCCAGACATTACCTGGACTACTCTACTTCTGCTCTCAACAGGTTTCTCTCCACGAATGCCTCATACAGGGACGACCAAATGTCGGCAAACCAAGTGTATGATGCATACGTGGATATTTTCAAGTCATCACAAACAGCAGATATCAGTCTGCTGCTGGCGGAACTGTCGGAGCTGTTTCCACACGGCTCCTCGAAACAGCAGGCCCTCAACAAAATCATCTCTGAGAAAGGCCTATCTGGTATGGCGGCCGCTCCGGCGCTCAACGGATCATCTTCAGCATCTGCTCACGTCGAGCAGTTCCCCTCCTTGGGGAGCGGTGAAGTCACCATTGTGGGCGGCACCTGGTCCAATAGAAATAGAACTGCCAGGTCCAACATTGAGGCATTCCCACAACTACCGGCATATTCGCCTACTGGCGGTGCTTCTGGTGGTGCTGGTGATGGCAGCAGATCTGTTCCATCCAGCAGGTCAAATAGCAACACCCACTATCCTAAAACCACCACAACTGTTTCGCAGCTGTTGAATAAGCCATCCAAGTCGAACGGTACCGGCAGTGGCTCCAATGGCAGCTCACGAACCAATGCCGCCACACCACTCAACTGGGCTTCTTCGCCTTCACAATCCCCTCGCGTGAACAGCGCAGCATTCCCCGCCCTTCCTGCTTCCACGAAGAAAAAACCACCCCGTGTAAATCCTATCAACACCAGCAGTGGAGTATGGAACGTGAGCAGCCAAAATGGAAGCGATTCCACCACCCAGGGAAGCGGAGCTGCTGAGAATGGCAACGGCACATCCAGGACGGCGAGCGGAGCCAACACCCCGATCTCTGCAACGCCCTCTGCTCTGGACTTGAACGAGGTTTCCAGGGCTCTGCCGCAAGTCAATGGGGGCGGCGGCGGCAGGAAGAAGAAGCAGAAGCAGCTCCTCTTCCATATTGGAGTGTAAAGTGTATAGATAAGATAACGTAATATACATTCAAAAGTTAGGGTCATAGAAACTTCAGAAACACTTGCGTCTACCAACAACTCCCCCTCTCTCTCTTTCCGGGCATAAATTTGCCAAGTGGCATTTTCGTTCACCTAATAGGAAGGAGGTTCTGCTCTTTCACACCCTCTCTACATAACGGACACTCAGGCCTCTCCCTACACCAGTCTGTGATACATTCCCAGCAGAAGCAATGGCCACACTTGGCAGCCGTGGGAGCCTTCATATACGACAAGCATAACATGCACTTGCGTGATCCTTCAGGGATATATGGGAGCATGGCTGGATCATTGAGGTCAATCAGACTGCTCTCCAAGCCAGCTGCAGGAATGCCATCCAGTTTGGTATCTGAAACGTCGTTACCCAACGAGGAGGTGAGATCGTCCTTTTCACCCGTGTCGTTTGCACTGCCCCTGTTTCTCAAAGCTGCAATCTCTTTCATTTTCCCGAACGACTTGACAAACATCTGCAGCAAGATTATGCCTCCCAAGAACTCGTAGTTACCGTTGGAGGAGTCCTCTGTGGCCACCTTATGGCCCAAGGCATAGCGCATGCCAAATATCCGCTTTGATAGCTGGTAGTAGTTCCCCGATAGATAGAAGAGGGCCAAATGGAGGTTCATGAGGTTATCGGCCACCTTGAGCACAGATACGTTTTGCAGCAGCCTCTTGAGCAATGTTGGGTTTTCTCCTTCGTCGGAGGGCGTGGGCGTCTCCTCTTCCACTTGTGGTTTGATCTTGCGCAAGATCTTGGTGAGTATGTACGGTAGGACGGCATATCCCAATATGAAAAGGGCACGTTTGGAAATACCTGGAATCCGCCGCCCGTTCTTGCTCACGTATATCAAATCGGTGTATTCCTCACCCAGCGTCTTGACCCCCAATAGCGTGGTGAGCACCAGGTATATCGACTTGGCAGCAACCGTGATCTCCTCCGGATGCGTGTGGATAAAACGCGTCCCCTTGAATATCTGCACCACCTCCTGTAGTTTGTCCTTCAATACGTTCTCAAAGTATGAATCCTTCTGGTGTGCTCGCACTATGGCCGGAGCGTCGGCAAAGTCAAGAACGCATTCCTCAGACATGGTGCAATCCCATACCCATACGAATATATGGTGTCCCGTTTGACTGTCTCAGCAGTGTACTGTAAAATGACAATGATAATAACAAAATTGTTCAATAACAATCACCGCAATGATTTTACACCATTTAATCTACGGAAATCATCGCCTGCCCATATTATGGATTATCGATTATCCTCCTCGGCAACTCCTGCCATATGGCGGCGGCCGTTAACAGTGTGGGGATTTACTATGGTGATTTACTATGGTGATTTAGTATGGGCCTTGGAGACGTTAGGCTATGTGTCTAAAACTGGAAACGAACTGGGGCTGCACAAGCCGGCTGCACAGCTTAGGGGCACAACTTGGCTTATAACTGGGGCTGTCACAAGAGGCAGCATAATAGGTTCTCAAGATGTTAGGTTTGTAAATCATCCATATTGGAGAATCGAGATATCCAAGAATGATTGAATCTATTCGTATACAGGTATCCGACAATGGTTGGAACCATTCATAGCACATATCTGTATATGCGTGAACATATACAGATATATGCGAGGTTTGTAGACGCTATGCTAATTGTACTATATACACTGCTCCACAAAGATGCCCTCTTCCAAGATGCTCTCCACTAGTGATTCCTTTTCCTCAAAAGGGCAACCTAGACTGACCCTTTGAATGTTTGCCTCTATCTTTCTTTTTTGTAATTCCTGTAGATCGACCCCTGTTGCCTCCTCTGCTTTCAACTCTATCTGCAGTCTCTGATCCGTTGAGAGCGATCGATAACTGGTGGGCATAGTGCCAATCAGCATGTTCTTCAACACTTTCTTCAGAAGAAATTTCCTTGTTGCACTGCGGGCAGAAGTTACCCACAATGTTATCCTCCGGTCTATGATTCTCTATCTTGGGTGTCCCGGTATGAGATGCCCTCGTAGATACTTCCATACACTCTCCATTCTGTGGAGTCTGGCGCAACGAGGAGATGATGTCTGTAGTTTTCGGCTTCTTCTTCGGCGATAAACTCACTGGTTCTGCAACTACACTTTTCTCCCTGTTGAATTCCTCAAACACCCTCTTCATCTCCTCTTGCCTCTCCTCTGAAGAGGCTGGTTCCTTCTTCAGGAATGAATCTATGGACTTCGTGATGTCAATCCTCTCGAACGACGAAACAGTAATGCTGCCGATCATACACGGGTACATCTCTCCACTTGCGGTGGAATCCCAGACTTTCTCAAGTTGCAAGAGCAAACTACACGCTGTATTGTAAATCACTTCCTCCAGCCTATCGAGAGAGCTCAGCAACGGCAAAGGAGCCTGTTTGGAATGCGATGAACCGCTCTTTGGAGTTACATGGATAGAAACAGTTTTCGGCCTACGCGCAATTGCCTTTTGAGAAACATGACCCTCTCCTCCACTCAACACGTTCTCATTACGGGCATTGAGAAGCATCCCTTCTTCTTCGTCCAGCTCCACTATTCTCTGAGTCAAATCACCCGCAAACACTTTGTACCAGCCAAACATGTCCTCGGATGAAGAGACAGAGTTGTTGCGGAAGTTCTTGTTACTGGCCATACTCTTTATATCTATTCGCGATTCAATAGGAGAGTACAGTTGTCCTCGCACCATCCTATAGACCTTTAAAGCAAGCTGCTTATCTCCGAGCTTGCCCTCCAGCTCCTCTAACGTGAACAGTTCCCTGATGAAAGCCACAGAATCCTCCTGAGGCACTATCAGCTTCTGTCTTATGATGTCGCCCATCTTGCCTCCCAGACTCCAAAAGTCAGTAAAGTCGAACTCTCTCAGAAAGTTTGGGATAGCCTTGGTACGAATAATCGTTTGGTTATCTGGTTTCCGGAATCCACTGGCTAGTTTGGCAACGGTCTTAACCCTCGCCAAACCAGCAGAGGTTGTGTATCCCAGCTCCGAGAATATCAGTGCTCGAAGCTGGCGCAAGACCTTAGACCCAATCGACATCAAGATGTCGTCCCAGTCGCTTACCGTATCACCAGTGAAGTTTACAGGGTCCTCTGCATTAGAGCCCATAGCATCCTCCTTATGTTCTTTTGCATCTTCTTCTTCCGACTCTTCCTTCTCCGTTCGATATATAACACCTTCCCAATTGCACCAATCGGGAAGTTCTTCTGGGATGTCAGGCAGCGAGGAGCTAGGCTCCATTGAGCGAAATGATTCCAGTTCTGGAAATAGTTGAACTGCCTTGGCCACAACAAGTCTTCCAAAATCAAGAAAGCTCTCATCCACACTGGCCTTTTCGGTGGAGTCACAATAGCGCTGAAATATCCTCATGATCTTGCGACTCTCTCTCCTGTATGGGTCCAAAGATACTTTGTGGTTCACCACGCTCGGGAAGGATCCATTGACATAGCTCCAATTGCGCTCTCCCTTCTTGAAGACGGCAGTATGAGCAGCCACCAGGCCCGGACACTTTTCCAGAGCTGATTCAATGAGGTCCATTCGGCTTATACCGTATTTACGAGCTGCATATGACACTGCGATCAACGACCGCCATTGAACACACACAACCGGGTCCTCTTTGCTCAGGCCGAGGCGTACCT
Source organism: Kuraishia piskuri (assembly GCA_030567595.1). NCBI lineage: Eukaryota > Fungi > Ascomycota > Pichiomycetes > Pichiales > Pichiaceae > Kuraishia > Kuraishia piskuri. The sequence goes on from JAJLSM010000020.1 coordinate 202,931, forward strand.
GTTCCACCTGGGCAAAGAAAGCATTCATATCCACATGTGCGATCACCGCCAGAGGTGTCAGATGCGACTTGGTGGGAATGTTAAGCAGCTGAAAGTCATTCCATGTGAACTGGCTATGCTTGGGGCTATTGGGTGATCTTCTGATCCTGTGGATGACGGGTGCCCGCTTCGTTTCCTGCGGGCTTGACGGTATGTCGCTGGAGACTCTGTGGTTGGATGATCCTTTCTGGGTTGATGGCAGGTCGCCCTCTTTCTCACCATTCACTGGAACATCATCAAAGTGGTCTGGCTGTGACTGTGAGGTCTTTGAGAATTGTGAAAGGAAATCTGACTCTAGCAATTCCATTGTTAGAGTAAAGAGATGCAACTGTCACTGAGCAATGTGATTGATTAAGTGAATCAAATGATCTTATCAACTTTATCCAGCCTATCTGTGCACAGCAGGGTGTACTAGCATGTGGTGGAATGCGTTTAGAGCATGTAGTTTCCTCTTCATAGCACTGGGAAGGGAAGTCCGCTTAGCAGGTGGCTGGGCCTATGGTTCTGGCAATGCAGAGAGCTCCAAGACAGATGGTATCACCAAATGTAACCAAACAATGTCTACAACCGTCAAGTGTTGGCCTGCCAGGGAAAGTGTACACATTTTCATTGTAAATCATTTAAATCACTGTCTTATCAATCCCCACAATTGGCCTCCAAGGCTATGCTAAACTCCGAGGAGTGCACCACCCAATTGAGCCGCACCGTTAATATGCAGAGCCATTGCTTAACTAGGACGCTTAGCTAGGACGCTTAACTAGGAAGCTTAACTATAGAGGACTTGTAGAGCATCGCCTTACCAGTATGTGCCCCATTTATGTATTCTGATTTAGAAACCGACCTGGGGCTAAAAGGAGTCCTCATTGATTATCCCGCCCTCATGCCACATAGCACACCCATGGCACCCATGGCACCCATAGTGTAGACACCTGAACAGAGCCCTAATACTCGCAGCTATAATAGCCCTACCACAGCCCCAACCAGGGCCCTAATACAGATAGACAGCCCCAGTTGACAAGAGACACACTACATAGAAACTTACAGTGCCTATAAGGCAGTGCCTCTTCGTGAGCGTCTCCCTCAGTATGTTCCTCTACTAATTTCTGCCATTTCGAGTGTCATTTAATTTGAATTTTTCACTCTTTTTTCTTTCGCCATATTTAACCTCTTGTTTTGATTTTTATTTCAAGATGGTGTATTTGTTCATCAAACTTTGTGCCTGATAACTTGAGATGTTGTTTTGGTGGAATGCCAAATAAACGGGACGCAATATAGCGGCGATCGTTGTTGCTATACTACGTGTTGTCTATATGGCATTTCACCAGCACCCAATTCATCATCGGTTTGGTGAGTGAGTGAGGGAGTGATATTCTCTAACAACTGTCCAGGACATGAACCCCTGTTGGGGTTCCCGTATTGGGGTTCGTGTTCATACATCCATGCTTTGTTTTCTTTGTTTCAACACCATCAGCAATACCGGTTAATCTTCTTTTTTCTTTGAAAAGGTATGTCACTTCTCTACTCTAACCGCCATTGATCTCTTCCATGACTTATCGTGATGACAAGCTGTCGCCCCAAACGGAATATATATGACCGATTCGATTTTATGCCAAACACACTGAAAATTCTGAGACATAAGTCATATATGAGATCCATGATGGTTTTGAAACTGTTTCTCTAGATTTGTTGCTAACCACGAATACAGCCATGTTTCTATCCCAACATTGCAGAGCCTTTTTGTTTTGTTTCCTTCTTTCACTCCTTTCCCCTTCTATTTACTCCTCCTGCTATATGTAGATGAATATATATCTCATGTATATATTCAGTGTACATTACCATCTGTAGGCCATTCACTCATGTCACAGTATCGCTGCTAATGATGTTTTCATGCTAATCATGAATTGAATGATTAAAAATACTAAATCGCAATTCCATTGCGTCTGAAGCATCGCTACTATTGACATGGTGGATACAATAAATGAATACGCAAAGTTATGATTTTACTGTAGGATGGAATAAGGGAACCTAGGTTAAACCATAGTGCTGATCAACAGAATCTCAGATAGCATGACCAACTCTCCATTGACTCTCTCCATTGACTACTTAGTGCCTATTTAGTGACTATTCAGTGACACTCTCCTTGACTAAGTAGTCACTAAGTAGTCAATGGAAAGGATCAATACTCAATAGTTTCTCAATACTTCTATTAACCATAGTATACCGTTGGCCATAGTGAGGAAATGATCGGCATACCAGCCATTTACATTTGCATATGCACGACACGTCTGACACGTCCCAATTTGGAAGCAGTGCAGGACACCTGAGGAGAGGTGGAATGGAAAGAATACAATCAAGTAGTGGTTATACGATATATGACGGAGGTATGTGCTTCAATGGTGAATTGGACATAGCCAATTACACCGGAATATCTTCAATATCAGAAGACTGGCACCGCCTTCGCACACACACCATACCCACTCGAGTGAGCAGTCTCAATTGATCATTTCGTTGACATACCATTGACATTTCAGCGACACATACTGAAGCAACGCACGGTCTGGAATTGAGCTGAGGTGGGCATACACCAGTTGAGACTGATACCAGTTGTGCTTCAATTCCACTTTACAGGGATCATAATCGTCCTACCGCATGTACACAGAAAACACTCAAATCTATAGAAAGAAGCACCTCACATTACATCACATTTTTTCATAGCACCCCACTACAACACGTCAGAGGATATTAAGAATACCTGTAGAATATGTTCAAAAGAGACGAAATACCAGATCCACAGCCACCTGTTGCCCCGCCTCCCCCGGTCAGTGCGCCTGCTCTACACTCTCAACATGTCTCGTTGTTTCACACTGTACTACCTCTGCCGTACAGAGTACTAATCCTTGCCAACTTGGGAATCTGGCTATGGCAGCTCAACCTCAGGGAGTGCTTGGAACACAACATCGATATTCTACAGGTGTTACGCTTCCCCCACAGCGTAATTCCAGAGTTCAAGCACCATACACTGGTACAGCGGTGTGGACGAACCTTTCTCATTACAGGTCTGGCATCTCTTGCCAACTACACGATATATCTATTCTTGGCGATCAATGGCTATTCGGGTAGGTTTCTTGACTGGTTCCCCTTCTTGGGTGTGGTGTTGCTGTTCTCGCTCATGTGCTTCCCTGCAGTGAGTTTCGATAAGCGCAGACTGGTGGCCACCTTCAAAAGAGTCCTTGTTGGCAATATAGACAGCAACCTGCGCAATAACGATATCCTGTTGGCAGATACCCTTACAAGCTACTCTAGAGTAGGTGTGGACCTTTTTGTTTATCTGTGTGAGCTCTTTTCTGGGCACCCATGTTTGCCTGATTTGGCCAATGGCAAGGTGAACCTGGACCGTGGTTTGGCAAGAACATTCAGGATCGACTCCGTTGTATCCGTGTATCCTGCCACAGTGAGGTTGAGACAATGTATAATAGAGTACCATAGGTCAGGCTCGAGAAACAGACAGCACCTGTTAAACGCCATCAAATATGCAACGGCATACCTGCCTGCGCTGGCCTCTGTGTATATCCAATCGATAGGGCCAGACGACCATTCCAGTATGTCCAGAGCACTGGGATATTGGTATCTCGCCTGTTTGATGAACTCTACCTATTCATTTGTATGGGATATCACAATGGACTGGAACTTTGGCGTGCTACATGCCCTCTTTGCGAGACAGCGTAGCAAAGAGTTTCTGCGTGCCGTTCTCATGTACAATGTCAAGTTCTACTACCATCTAGCAATCGCTGCTGATTTCATTCTCAGGTTCCTTTGGATCTGGCGGATGTTGACGCCGTTGGGACAGGGCGATGAATATGGCCTTGGAATTTGGGCCTCTCTGAGCGTGCTTCACACGTCAGAAGAGGGATACTTCGTGCTGGAAGTGTTGGAGATCTTTAGACGCTGGGTGTGGGTGTTTATAAAGGTGGAGACAGAGTATATCAAGACTCTGGCCCCTCCAGAGGTATTGGCAAAGGAGGAGGCATCGGTTGAGATGAGCGTGTTAGATAAGAGCGACCATAAATCATAGATTCATACCCATAGATATCCTGTATCACAGGTGAGTATATATATTTACTGGATAACAGCATAGACGTATACATCGTCCTGTAAATTCTATATGAATATAAATAAATAATGCACGTGGTTCAATATATCACTTTCTCCTTCTGGCCTTCAAGTTGTTCACCTTCCTCTCACTCTTTGACAGGTACCTAAACTTCTTCTTGGGCTTCTTCTTGGGGGCCTCTTCAGCTGATACCAGCCTTGCATACTTCTTGGCTCTCTCTATGGACTTGTCTAGAACCTCAGTGGATTTCGACAAATCCACATAGTTGGAGCGGGCAATGGAGGTGAGATCAAACGCGTTGCCGTCATTATCGAGAGACTCTATGGTAACCACTGTGGTTGCAGAGTCCTCATCAGGCGATGATTGGGTCCCCAGAGACGCAGGTGCCCCGGAAGAGGCATAAACCTCCTTGCGCTTCAGTATACCCTTCTTGGCCGCCTCCTTCAGCTGTTTGCTGGTTGGCTCATCGTCGAAGCCCGTCCAGTCTTCAGATTCCCGGGACTCAAAGTGGGCAGTACGGGTGGATGCTTTGGCGCTGTCTTCTTCATCGCTACCACTGTCGCTCTCGCTCTCGCTCTCACTTGCACTCTCGTCGGTCAACGGGGTAATGCCGCCATTGTTGTTGATTTCAGCAAGTCTCTGTTGGATCTGACTCTTGCGCTCCTCTCTGATCTGTCGCCTTTCCTCAATACGAGCAAGTCTTTCCTGCTCTTTGTTGTATTCCTGGGCCACCTTTTGCCTATGGAGCTTTCGCTTGTGGAATCCGGTCAAATATTCACTGTTTGTCATTTGTTAGTGGATTGGACCTGACATAGACATTGCACTCGCGTGTGTCTGTGCGTGTGCAATCTGATCGTACTCACATTCTCTTATCCTTGTCAAAGACAACCTCCTCCACTTTATGTTTCTTGGCCTGTTTCTGGGCATACCTCTTGCCTCCGGTGAGGATTTCTCTGTTTGGACGTGCCATCGTGTTGTGAGTTCAGAGGGATGCTGGGGGTATACTAATATTGACACAACAACCTGGATGAAATGTACAATAGCGCTATCTCAGCTTAGAGAGTCAACCAAATAGCCACAAATACCGTCTCCTATAGATCTGATATAACCCAAATCGTGTAAATCCTTCCAAACCAACAAAACAGCTCCTACTTAGAGAGATGAAGAACCTGCTGAAATATTTATTTATTTACTATGGCAACGGCCCGATGAGGTGTGCCCATAGTAAATTTACTATGGCGCCTGCTGTGGTAGTGTGGTGGAGAATTAGTTAGTATGGCAGGTAAGAGGAGTCAACTATGTAATTAATTATACAACTAACTATATAATTAACTTGGTAATTAATTGGGTTACTAAACAGGTGAGCAACTGAATAACTGACTAGCCAAATCACTGGTACTTAACTAGGAAAGTCACTACTATGTAACCAACTAGATCAACTGGGTAAGCTCGCTCAAGGCAAGCTCACCAACCATGCTAGATCATTAACTAGGCCAGTTTAAGTACCATGGCTAATTGTGGTGGAGCAATTACCTCAGGTAATGGGGAAAGAGAGATGGCTACAAGATAATATAGAGGGGTTTTCAGCAGCTCTGCAGCTACTGTGTAAACAGCGGGCCTGTGGATAACTCCCCCAAGGTGTTCTAGGAAGAATCTGACAAACATAGTCTCACCTACGCTCATCTCACCTCTTGCTCATGTTTCATATACATATTCATTAACCTGACCATTCCCATCATTTCTATCTCAGTGCGTTCCATACGCGCCTATTAAATAGTCTAAATACTAACAATTTTCTAAGAGACATGTGATCGCATGTCCTATGTCTTTCTCCACCTTCATCAACTCCCACTCACACTCTCCTTAAACATATCCTCCGTTTTGAGCTCTCTCTGCACAACATAGTAAATCTCCATCAAGAGATTGGGGAACTTGGTTGCAAAAAACAGATAAAATCCATCTGGAACAGGCCCCATCATCGACTGGAGTTCAGGCGGCATATCGTTGAAATGGTGGTACTTGTTACGAAGTGCCCTCAGCAGATCCATCACCTTCCCAGGGGAATACTTGCGGTACTTGCCCAGGTTATCCATAAAGAGAAAGTCAAACTTGGCACACCATCCTTCTTCGCCAACCACGTTGGGAGCACACGATTCAAGCGACAGCAGTAGGCGCGATGGGGGGTCTCTCCTCTCCACCTCAAATCTGTCGCTCACCTTGAGCAGGAAATCCAGTTTCTTGCTGATTGGCCAGAAAAAGGGGTGGTTCAAAACAGTGCCCATGTCGGGTCTCTTCTTCCAGTCATGTGCGATCATTGAAGAGATGAGATCCTTGGCTTCTGGCGCATCCAGCCGGCTATCCAGCATCGACAGCGAGTACTCGCCTTTGATGATGTTTCCTTCTCTAAGGTATCTGTCACCAAATGGATGTTGACCGCCAGAGAGCACATAGTAGAACACGCACCCCATCGAAAAGATGTCGATTGAACGAGTCAGCCTTCTTGAGGACTCAGGCAACAAAGAGCTCAATTGGCTGCTACTCATGGTAGCGGGCTGAGTGACTCCCAGCTTGTTCAATTGGCTTAGCTGACTGCTAGAATGAGTCAGCTGGCCATTCAGCTGGCCATTCAGTTGGCCATTTGACTCACCATTGGGCTGCTCACTAATGGGCTTAGCTGACTGGCTTGTGGAAGCACCCAGAGAAGTCGTCCTCTGCAATGCCCCTCCATTGGACAGAGCACTCCCACCACTTACAACCTCTTCATCGTCGCCTGCGAGCAACTCAGGAGCTCTCCAGCCAGAGGTGCCCGCGGCATTTGCAGTGGTGGCTCTGAACGAAGACTGATCATTTTCCAGTCGCTTACAGAGACCAAAGTCAGAGATCAACAGACGTGCTGTGCCACCGCTGCTAATGGTGCTGTTGCCAGTGTCACCATTACCCCTCTTACTAAGTTTATGGTTGTTCTTTGGGGGGACAACCAGAATGTTCTGTGGTTTGATGTCTCTGTGCACAATCTTGAGAGAGTGCAAATGTTTCAGCCCGTTGGCTATTTGGTATAGCACATGGATGGGATCTGCCATTTGCTTCACCAGATCAACAAACTGGTACGGCTTCTCAACCACATCCTCTAACGTAGCACCACACAGCTCCAGCGCAATGTACAAGAACCCATCATTCTGCTGGGAGCAAAAGTAGCGAATGACATTGGGGTGGTCATCGCTCTCTTGTAGAAGGGTGATTTCATGGGACGCAACATCGTAAAAGTCAATCAGCATGCGCTTCACAGCTACCGGACGGTTCTCAAACGAACCCTTGAACACAACTGTTCCATGGGATCCGTACCCCAGAACCGTATCCGATATCACCAAACTCGTTGAAGATGGTCCTATACTGGTTCCATTAACGCTCACGGCTGAGGTGGCACTGTCATTCTCAACGGATTCACCATTTCTCTCTTGACCATCCATCTGACCATCAGCCTTCTCAGGGGCGTCTGCTTTCTCCTGAGCATCGCTCTTCTTGTTCTTTCTGCCTCCTCTGCTGCCCCTCTTTCTCTTCTTAGGCGTGCCTGTGGTGCTGGTAGCGTCCACGTCGACGTCATCCAAGTCTGGTGACTCCTCGGGCTCAACTATGGTGACCCTTTTGGTTGGTCTGTTAGAAGAAGACACTCCCGTGGACACTCCTGCAGACTCGGGGAGAGGTAGGGAACCAGGCAACAGCGAAGGAGCGTGTTCATCGCCTGTCTCTAGCTGTTCTGTTTTGTCACTGGATATCTCTGAGTTTTTCAATTTCTCCTGTTTTAACATCTTGAAGCTCTTCTCTAGGCCAACCACATCATCCTTCAGCAGCATATCGACGAGATCCACAGCTGTCTGAGTTCTTCTGAATAATCCCACTTTGGAGAGGATCCTCGTCAGGGGAGGGAAGACGCCCAACTTTGACAGCACAACCACAACGATCAACACTATCAAAGAAGCCACAGCATTCTCTACAATACGGTAGAACAGAACGGTGAAGTGCGACACCTCCACTTCACCCCCATTCTCACCACCACCACCACCACTTGTCCTTCCTCTGTATGGATGATAACCACCAGGAGGGTCAATTGCAAGCACTTGGCTCGTTGCAACCACCTGGTGAGGATTATGGTGGTAGAGGTGGTTTCCAACGGCAGCAGTCGGAGGGGGGTTTGGTCTCTCTGTGTCTATCAACTTGGGGGGTGCCAACTGACGTTCTGGAGACATGAGCTTTGGCGAGAGCAAGTTGAAGGAAAGAGAAGAGGGGTCCAACAGCGGATCTACGGGGCCGATGTTATTGGGTTGCCCAGTTACCCTCTTGTGAACACCCGATATGGCTATGCTCTTGAGTTCATCATTGCTGAGGATGGAGGGAGTTCTCCACCTTTCGCTCAAAGCAAACTTGGCAAGCGGGGCAGACTTAACCAGAGATGGGTAGTTATGCTCAGACATGGCGAACCACGATCCGTTCTTGGTGCGGTCGATGAATGTCGCCGCCAGCAAAGAGGAATCGTCAGGTGATCCGGTGGGTGGGTGCTGTGAACGTGACTCTCCACTTGGATGGAGCGGATGAGGAAGCACTACGAAATTCTGAGACGAAACACCGGTGGTGCTGGTGTGGTCGTCGTTGACATCATAGTAGATGTCAAAGACATTCACAGCAATGGCCGGCAGGTTCGAGACCCACTTGGCAACTTTACTGTTGCTGTCGATGGCCAACAGCGAACTATCGTGGAAGGGGGCTATGTATACACCATCGGAGGACTCGCCGTTCTGCAAACACAAGTCTGTATCTATGTTGTTGGGCCCCCATGCGGCATATGTCACATTCCAAAAGGTGTTGTTCTTGCCGTGGATAGTTAACTCGTATTCTGTTTTGCCAACCAATATTATGGAATCCGGCTGTTGTGGTGAGGAGGCGTCCCCGAGGGGAGGAAGGTCGCCTTTGTTGTTTACTTCATGCTGTGTTGTTACTGTGTTTTCAAGTGGGCTCTTGCCCCATGCACCGATTAGCTCACCCGTCTTGGCATCGATTCTGTAGAGCGAAGACTTTCTGCCGCCCGTGTACACGAAATCATCGCCGTTGGTTGCAAACGGCGAATTCATCACGAGGTTTTGCACACTCAACGGCAGTCGCTTCAGCCCAGTCTCCTTTGTGAAATAATACAATGCGCCCTCGTCGTATGGCTCCACCATCCACGTGATGGAGTTGGCTTCTGTGTTGCTACCACCATCAGTGTCGGTGCCTGCAACCCCTGTTATCTCAACGAGCGACTTCTCACCCAACAAGGTCCACACCAACTCGCCTGTGTCTCTGTTGAGTGCGTGCAGGTTACCCTCGATATCAGAGGCGAGCAGCAGGTTTGTCACTTGGAAGTCCTGCAAGGAGCGGGGCACGGAGCCAAAAGTGCCTAGGGCCCCCAGTCTATGTACAGAGGGGGTGAGGCCATTCAGCTGGTGGTGTGTGTCAAAGTTCATGTATGGATCCAGATCCGCTTCGTGCTGTGGTGTTTGGTCATTTGTGAGTGGTATCGTCTGCTGTGCTATGGTGTGCACCTTGGGTATGTGATCCACCTCTTGCGGGGAGGCATAGGCTGCTATTATGGGGAGGATGCAACAGAGAAGTGCCAATGTGGACCATACCCATCGGTGCCGTGGGTGTGGCGACGTTCGTGCCATTTATAATGTGCTTGTATGTGTTTGTGAGAGGGACTTTAGCTTTAGCAAAAACTGCCCAAAAGAGGCAACAGCAAGACACAGTATACCCAATACCAATACCGCTCTAAACGCCTCAAACAATCAACTCCTCAAATAATCAACTCCTCAACACCTATCTGCTTGCTGTATTCCCTCGTGTTGTCAAGATATGCACACAAAAAATGCACAACGCACATTCAATGATGTTCATCAACACAGTGCTGCCTGGGAGTAGAGAGCTCTGCTGCAACTGCGCAACACCCAAAAAATATGCGTCAACTACAGTTGGTTACCGGTATGTTATTTCTAGTAGAACCTCGTGTCTTCACTTTCCGAAATATTCCCATCTCTCTCCCTCTTCCTGCCTCTTCCTCTTCCTCCTCCCTTCCTCCCCTCTCCCCCTCTCTCCTCCCCTCTGTCTCTCCCCACTGTTTGATCCTCTCCCTCCATCCCATGCCCTTTCGTGTGCTGCCCGATTTGTTTGGCTTGGCCCTGTCATCTGCTCACCTTCCAGACGCTTCTGTAAGCCGGCCAGTTGGGCGATCCACTGTATGGGCTGGCGACTGGGCTGGCGACTGGGCTGGCGACTGGGCTGGCGACTGGGCTGGCGACTGGGCTGGCGACTGGGCTGGCGACTGGGCTGGCGACTGGGCTGGCAACTGGGCTGGCAACTGAATGAACCGCCTTGGATGGGCCGGCAGGCACACTACATAGGCAGATGTACTAGGAGGGTGACAGGGGTAACGGGCCGGACAGGCAGGGCAGTAGCGCATGCTGGGCTGGGCCGCAAGATTTACAGTGCAAGAAAGACCTTGCAAGGGGCCTGAAGCCACTTGGCTGAGCCTCCAGGCTTTGCCCGGCAGCTTTGTCGTGGGGGCTGTGGTCTTGGCAGGGGAGTTTATCTATGTGTGTCCACTAGATGGTCAATCCACTAGATAGCCCATACATTATGGTTGGGGTGGTGTCTATTTGTGGATTTTTGTTTTGGTGTGCATTTCTAGATTGTGGCTCCAATTGTTGGCTCCAGTTGTTGGTTGTGCCTTGGTTGACCCCTCCACATTCTGCGTGTAACCGTTGAATGCGAGGCAGAGAAGGCTGAGCACCGGTGTGAGGTGGACACGGTGTACACTGTGGGCACGAGGTTTACTATCCAAGATGTGCAGGTATCATGTAGAGATGTGCATAGATGAGATTACAAAATAGTACATATTTGAGATATACAAAATGGTGTGTAGGAACACAAGGCACGTTGTGTGTAGGCACACAGGTCTCCGAGATCACACACGCCTCCAAGATCACACAGGGCTCTCCAAGCTCAGAGAACTCTCCAAGCTCACAAACTCTCCATCCTCTCTGTTCAGAGAAGATCTCACATCAAGTGCTTTATATAAATCACTAATTAATCCAATACCATCTGTCGTTGCCATGCTGCTGATGTCTCTTGAGCTGCATGAAAAGAACGCTAAACGCTTGCTCTAAAGCAGTAAATGCAGACTACCCGCGTCACCCCGCATGACGAAATATCGGCACATCCAACTACTTATGATTCATTTCAATTAATACATTGAACTACATAGATCTATAAATTCCGGCGGCTCCAAAACCTATCCGAGCTAAAACAAAGGAATGACTCTAAACACTTGAACTGAAAAAAAAAAACGGGGTAATTAACAAGGGACGGACTAGTAAACGAAACCTTTTTGCTGTAGTGAGAGAAAAAGACAGAGAAGAAAAAAGAAAACAGAGATATTAAAGAAACAAGAGAAAAATTCTGTGGTCAACCGTCAAACCGTATGCTGTAGGGTACCTACCTCCTTATATACCCGCTGTTATCATGTCTTTGTGCATTGCTGTGTACTCGTTCAATCTTCCCCCAGTTCAGCCTTCATCTCATCCAAGATGTCTTTTGTCCTGAGCTGTTTCTGATCTGCTATCATGCTCACCAAACTCAAGGCAACGCCCTTCAACTCGTGGTACTTCTTTAGCTGCTGGATGTGGCTCTTCACTATCGCTTCCCTATCATGGACGTCGCTCTCCAGCTCACTTATCAGAGCGTTGCATTCTCGTTGTAGGATCTCTAGCTTTTCCTGCTTGGAGTATATCCTCTCATTGATCATTTCATAGGCACTTCTGGGCTCCGCGCTTTCATCCAGCCGCAGACCCTTAGTGAGGTCTGGCATTGATATCGGTTTCTCTATTCTTCTTCCGTCTTCAAGAGTATAATCGGCTAGTCCATAGTTATCTTGGGCCTCGGTTGGCATCACCTCAATTGTATCATTTGTGGATGGTTCTACCTCCAAGTTACACCTGTCGCATTCATCTCCTTTCAGAGATTGCATTGGTTGTGTGAACTTCTGTTGGCGTGAATCTGGTACCTTGGAGAAAGACGACGTTGATGGAATGTTGGCTAAATAGAGTCCAGCCGTTGTATACATCTGAATGTACTTGTATCCCAGGTCAAAATCTCTCTAGCTTCGACGGATTTCTGATAGCGTCGGGTGTTTGTATCTGGTGTGGGATCCAAGGTGGTATAGACCAATAGCAAAGATCCAGAAGTCTAATTACCGCTGGTTGTGTACTGTGTACTGCTGAGTCGCCAAACAAATATGCAAAACTTGAATTATCTTGGAAGCCCCTACTAATCCGTCCAAACTCTCATCAATCTGACTTGTTACAGATAATGAATGATAGATTGCCTTGTCTGAATAGTCTCGCTTTGCCTGATCATGGTTCCAACAGCAAATCCACCATTAACCGTTGGGAAAATGTCTCTCAGTGACACCCCCGGCCTAGCAATCTCTCAGAAAATGTCCAGAAAATTACTATGACGTCATGGTGATGAGGTCTTCAACCAACGGTATGCAGCGAAGAGAGGAAAGGGAGAGAAGGGGGAATGGAGCACACGGCGCCTCACTATTATAAGCCACAATCGCTACTCATTCCGGAGTCACCCCAGAATGAAAGAGAGGGCGCAAGAATGGAGAGGAAGGGGTTATTAGCGCAAATGTATGGATATATATTACATCAGGGGCGGCTGGGGCATCAATATATAGAGATCTGAATCTTCCCTCCATACGCCATCGGATAATTCGAGAGGCCCTCACATAATCATGTGCATAGTCTTACAGGGTGCATAAGTTAGTGTGTTACTAGTGCCCTGCTAGTGCACCGCTAGTGCCCTGCTAGCGCATCCTAGTAGCGTTCTGCTAGCGCTCTGCAGATAGGAGTGACTGGCAGGGAGTTGAACTGGCTGGATCGCACACGGAAGACTATCTCGGGCGATATATATTGGGTGCATGAACCCATTGCGAGCAAATACACACTCGTCAGTATTGATAACGAGAAATATCAACATGTCACACAAGCCAGAGGTTAGAAACGAAGTTTGGGAGCAATTGATCAAAGTTGCAAGACCGGACTCTCGCTTCCACTTTGATTTTGCTGAGTTCATTGCAGACTTTGAAGGCTCTAGCAGTGCAACAGACATCTTTACGTCTCATCGTTGGTACGAAGAATGCTCTGTGATTTTTATCACCCCTGATAATTGTCTTGAAGAGCTAAGGTACAGAGCTTTAAAAGATGGCAAAAGCATCTTGATGACGACGTACGGTATCAGAAGAGGCTTTTGGTTGCTTGACCCCTCGAAAATCGACCCTTCGAGGTATGAGTACTGTTCGACTTTGGATGGAATGGAAAGGCTTGCGCAGCCAATTTCACTGGGTGAGATAAAGAAGTGCGGGCTTAAGATTGACATGATGATAACAGGAACGGGTGCCATTAACATGGAGGGTGTGAGGTTTGGGAAGGGACATGGCTACTTTGACCTGGAGTGGGGGATGCTCTACACGATTGGTGCAATTGACTTGAACACTCATACGGCTGCGCTGGTCCATGATTGCCAATTGCTCGACAAAGATCTTGTGCCCGAGGTTTTTGACACTGTGTGCGATCTTGTGGTTACACCTACCAGGTGTATAGAGGTTAAGGAGATTCCACCCAAGCCTTCAGCTGGAATCATTTGGGATCTCTTGGCTGAGGGTATGCTCGAGGATATTCCACCGCTTCAAGAGCTCAGAGCAATGGTGAGTGTATAGAGTAGAGTAATGCATGGATTCGTGTAACAATCGCGGTGTCGCATTTACGTAGCTAGCACTAGCTATTTGGGGTGTATCCCGCTCCATGCCGGTTGTGATTTACTTTCCCAATTTGGCGATTGATACCAGCAACTAACGCACCGACCGAAAAGGACAAGAGCGGAGAAGGCCGTGGAGAAATCGCTTTAGACGGCCTACGTGGCTATCCCCGCAATCCATCTAAGCATTATGCAGAGGAAATGCAATAAGAATCTTGGACATTATTGATAAGGATTTTTCACTTCATGATCGCCAATCGGCAACCTCACCTTCGTTTTGGATCCGCCATGCTCCAAAGGGCCTTGCTATATCAAACACTCCTTACCATTCAGGTCAATTGGCTCAGAGTCTAAGACGATACCATTCTAAAGCATCATCGATTCCCCACCTCAGAATGCTACGGCCACTAGCGGGGGTTGATTGACTCCAAGATACATCCCCGAAATCTTATCCGAATCCACGATAAGCGTCTGCGTGAGAGTCAAGTGATACGAAAACGATACGGTACGGGAAAGCCGCGGAATAGAAATGGTTATCTTTAGAGGGAGAGCGGAGAACGGAGTGGTGTATGGGAGAAATGGGGGAGGTGTGCCTTGGGGCTCTCAATAAGCCGCACCTGCAGCAGATTCGGCCCGAATGGTGCAGCAGTAGTTGCAGAACACCGGGCCCCAGGGCAGGCAGTTAAGCTTGTAATAGGGGAAAATAAGGGCATAAGCAAGGGTGAAATTTCTACACTTATGCGCAAGTGCGCAGGATCTAGCATACTGGGATTACCCGGATCATGCGGAAAGAGCTCGTCTGAGAAGTTGCTTGCGAAAGGCAACCACTAAGCACATAGACGCACTGCATATCACAGAGCGCAAGGGTACAGAAAAGGCGTTAGGGTGCATGATGGAAAATACACACATACACACACAACAGGACACTGGATGTCAGTGAGGAAAAACATCCACACACGATACACACACTCCAAAATATACATCAAGGCAAATCAACAACTCCCGATGTATCGGAACATTCCGAGGCTTGTTTTAGTATATTAAATTCCCATTTCACCAATAAGCTCTGAGATATGACTCGGTGATGTCCATGTCATGGATATTTTTAATAAGCTCCGGCATGAAGCGGAAGATGTCGCAGTAAGGGACACACAGTAGCTGTAAGCGGCAGGCAGTACGGGCAAGCAGCACCCTCACAGTAGGCAAGGGGCTTGTGGGTCTTCCAGGGTACACGTCCGCATACAGAGGGATATTGCACAGCTAGAAGGCACCAACCACTAGGCACAGCAAAGCGCTTCACAACATTGAACAAAAAAAAAACACACAAAAAAACATAACAAGATGCTGTAGACCAATACCTTGAAACGATAATAATAAATTCATCGCAGATATATGATATACATAAAAGAGCAGACCTCGACCTCAAGGTTGTAAGCCCTTCCAGTTCCCCGGTGCATAACTTATCAATGATCCATAGAAAAGCCTGTAGCACGGTGAGAGAACAGAACCATCCAAATGCCGACCCGAACACGCTAAACGGGGCCTGACAAAATCAAACACACAGATGTACATCAAAACCTACATGCTGGGAAAAGATGCTCGCTAAAGCAAACCCACAACACCCTTTCCAGAGACGCTGGGGCCGGCCAAAAAAATAGTCATCATGCCTCTCACACCAATCCTCACAGGCGATAGGCCGAAAAAAAAACTCTACATACTCACTATACCTATCCGTTTTGGTCTTATCAGAAAGCCGCCGTGCTACGGCAATCTCCTGCAAGGCGTGCAGGGCTCCTTTGATAATTTTTTTCAGCCTACCTGCCTATAAGTGAACGTTGGAGACGCAGAGCCAGAGAGAAGCTGCATGAGGCTGCATGCGAAGAGTAAAAAGAAATACCCAGCAGTTATCAGGCAAAGAACAGGCAGCAAAAGCATAGACGACCTTCCTCGCAGAGAGGTGTGGAAAGGTTGATAAATATATATATATATATTGGGACGCAGAGGCTTGCTTTCCGCACGAGAGCTTTTACTTTGAGTGTTGCTTCGTTTTTCTGAAACCGTTCCCCTGTGAAAAAAAGTTCACCAATCCTTTGGTTGTTTGGGTGTACCCAACCTTTTAACTAAACACTTCAACCATCCCCCCATCCCCCATAGCCTATAGCTCGGCACCATACCATACAGCATGTCTACAGAAGATTACTCTTCCTCAGAAGGCCAGTTGGCCACGTCACCTTCGCAGGTGATCAAGGAGGATGTTGAAAAGCCAAACCAGGAAGACTTGCCCTCCGATGTCAAGATCGACCCTATCACCAGCAGGCCAGCTGATGAGCCAATTGTGGTTGAGAATGTTTTGGACTCGCTCTTCATCATCACCATGGAGAACCCTTACCACCCATGCCACTGGCCAACCTGGTGGAGGTACACGATTGTGGTGATGTACTGCTCTCTGCAGGTTTTCGTCACTCTCACTTCCACCTCTTATGTCTCCATTGAGTTCCTCGTCCAGGAGAAGTTCAACGTCAACACCCAGGTTGCCACGCTTGGCCAGTCTCTCTTCATCATTGGTACTGCTATTGGTCCAGCCTTTTTGGGTCCTCTCTCTGATATCGGCGGTAGAAAGTGGGTCTACGTTGCCTCCATGATCTTCTACTGTATCTTCAACATTGGCTGTGCTCTGCCTAGAAACATGCCCATGCTTGTCATTTTCATGTTCCTCAGTGGCTTCGCCGGCTCCACCGCTCTCTCCAACGTTGCCGGTACCGTTGCCGACCTGTTTGGTGACGCTGATGGTGCTTCCCAGGCAATGGTTCTGTTTGTTATGAGTGCCAACATTGGTCCATCCGTTGGTTCTCCCGTTGGTCAGTGGATCGCCGACAACCCCAACATGGGCTACTCGTGGGTGTTCTGGATCAACTGTATTATTGCCGGTGCATACGCTATCTTTCTCTCCTTTGCTCCAGAGACCCTTCCACGTATTGTCATTTCCAGGGCCGTTGCCAAGTCCGGTGAGGACGACACCGGCGAGGGACAGGCTCTCATCCGTGCCAAGATCAATGTGCTGCAGGAGCTCCGTTTTGTGTGTCTCATGGCTCTCCGTATCATGGTCACCGAGCCAATTGTCATTTTCCTTGGTCTCTTCAACGGTTTTGCCTATGGTCTGCTCTTCCTATATCTCGACGGTGTGTTTGACGTGTTTGTCTTCAACAATGGCCTCAGCTACATCAATGCTGACCTTTCCTACCTCAACTTTGTCGTTGGTGTGGTGATTGTCTTCTTCCTGGTGCCATTCCAGACCTACTTCTTCAAGCGTGACAGGCTCAAGAACGGCGGTATCGGCCGTCCTGAGGCTCGTTTCTTGCTCTCTTTGGTGACCGTGTGGGGTTTCCCAATCTCCCTCTTCTGGTTCGCTTTCACCTCTGATGGCAGCGTCTCCTACTGGTCTCCAATCGTTGCCGGTATGGTGCTCGGAATTGCAGACCCTATCCTCTGGCTTGGTATGCTTAACTACATCACCGACTCCTACCCCAACGTTGCTGGCTCTGCCATTGCTGCCTTCACCATTCCCTCCTTCACCATCGCCGCTGCATTGGCCCACGCCGGTGTTGCCATGTTCGACAACATGTCCACCACATGGGCCGTTGCCACTTTGGCCTTCATCTCCCTCGGAGTTGTTGCCCTTGTGTATATCTTTTACTTCTTCGGTACCAGGATTAGAGCTGCATCCAAGCTTGCCAGACACAACTAGGCCTTGTGCTGGTAAATGGTGCTGTTGTGATATAACTCGTTTGTTTTGTACGCTCGCTTTAAGGAATCCTATATATTTTTAATGTGAATCTCTCTAGTATTTAACCTAGGCTATACATACTGGTTTTTCCATGCATAGAAGTATATGTGTATACGCATAGAAGCGTATGCTGCACTGCAGCCGTTGGGAGAAGTTGAAGCAACAAAAGGTATGGAAGTGAAGTATCAGTGTTCATATCTATGGTATGCGTGCCTATCCTATACTCTTCCGATATAAAGGCATGCTCCACACACCTTGGATCCAAACAGTCATGGAACCTTCTCGATTAAGTCTTGTAAGTATCAACAACTATCTCAACACGAGCCTTCCTAACAAGCAATAGGCTCTTTGTATTTGCATTGTACACAAGAGATCAAACAATGTGGGTGCTCAGCCAGCAGATGTCCGAGATACTATTCGCCTTTTACTTGAATCATTGCAATCTGAACTAAATGAGAAACTGTTGACTGTACAGAGTGGAGATGCTCAGAGTGGAGATGCTCAGAGTGGAGACACTAAGAAGGGAGATACTGAAGATGGAGGTACTCAGAATGGAGATACTGAAAATGGAGATACTGAAAATGGAGATACTGAAAATGGAGATACTAAGAATGAAGACACTGAAGACCAGGCATTAGTCCAACAGCTGGGCGATCAAAACTCCAGTAACTTGCCTTGCAAAAAGAGAAAGAAATCATCTTTCAGTCCCAGAGCCTTCCAATATCTCTGTGGGGTGTCAAATGTTCCACCAGGTATTCTGAGCAAAGTGACGTCTTCCTCCCAATTGACTCTGGACCAAGTAGATTTTATGACCTCTCTCTTCAAGTATCTGGTTACGGATCTATCTGTTGAAGGCGGTGTCAAAAGTACTTTTTCTGTGATGAAGTTCGTGCTGAGAAGGTTGAAAACTGTATCAGATATCAGCGAGTTGAAGAGCGAGCATTTACGTCACGCCATTGGAAGATGTTTCCACAATATCAAACAAGGTCTGATAGCTGTTGAAGGTGTATCAGAAAAACAGCACATCTCTCGTGCGGGAGAGCACACTGATGATGGAATGTCCTCTCGTTACACGAAGGCTGGCACTTATGCTATACGCATACTTGTGAGCTTACACCACTCTTTATACTGTAAACTTCACAGCACATCGGCAGAGGCACTGGAAATTTGTATTATGGAACTATCCGATATAGTTGAGGTAATTGGCCAGATTGTGTGTCATAGGATCAATGCGTCAGAAGGTGGTCTCTCACAGCTGGTGAATGGATTATCACCAGTTTCAACCCTAGTGGCACCATATTATCTTGAGAGGTGTCACAGTCTCTTACAACAACGGCAAACATTATACATTGGCATATCCGGGGTTCGTTCTAGGTATGAGCTGCTCTTTTATCTCCTGCACCTGTTTAAGCTGAGTTACTCCTCTCTGTTGGCCTGCACTGCCTTTTGGACTTCTGCTCATCAACGGTCTCAGCTCAACGCCCGCAAAGATCTCTTGTGTTATTTGCTTCTGAATGGGAACGAGTTACTGCTGAGAGAGTACTATGCAATTGGATTTAAAGAAGAATACGGGGGCACGGGTGCACCACAATACGATTAACACTTGCAAGCAACACCCATCGGGCTACATAGTTGCCATCCCTAGAATACATTCAGAAGTCATATAAATATAGATATACATATATATGCTCATATCGTCATAGCATGCGTCACTGGCGGTCCCACCACGAAATCGTTACGTGATAGCTCGGTACTCAATCATTTATTGGTACGGACAGGGTCAAAGTAGGGGTGGGCCATGGCCTCCGCAGCAGTCAGGCGCTCGCTGTGATCATACCTAAGGATCTTGTCTATGAAGTCCAAGAACTCTTCCGAAACGAGGTCCTTGTTGCTGCTGTTGATAAACCGCACCCAGGGCCTCTTTACATAGTGGCCCAGATCCTCAAACTCCGGACCCAGCTGAAGGTTGTACTTGGATAGGTATTGATATAGGTCATCTGTTCCAAGAACTCTGGCTATCTGCACCAGCTGGTCTGTATTTGATTTGCCATGGAAAAAGGGGTCTCTCTTGAACACCAGAGATGCGAGCGTGGCACCAAACGACCATAGGTCAAGGGAGTAGTCATATAGCCTGAAATCCACCAACAGCTCCGGGCCTTTGTAGTACCTGGAGGCGACTCTGACATTGTATTCTGTCCCAGGATGGTAGAACTCTGCAAGACCCCAGTCAATCAGCCTCAGCTTCCTCTGTGTGTGGTCGATCATCACGTTGTGTGGTTTAACGTCCCTGTGCATTATACCCATCGAATGGCAACAATCGAGCGCCTTGAGCAACTCGTACATGTAGAACCGCACATCATGGTCGTCAAACTGCGGGTACAGCGTTCTAAACTCTGTGTTTTCTATCTGTTCGAACACCAGCGCTGGGGTCTTGCTTATGGGGTCCCTCACAACGTCCAGCAGCTCAATGATGTTCTGGCCGCCGCTCAGGTTCTGGAGGATCTTCACCTCTCTTTTGATCTTCTTGCGCTTTATGGGCTTGAGTATCTTGATGACCACTTTTTCACCCTCGGGGACCCTCCAGCCTTCAAACACCTCCGAGTACCTGCCGCGCCCCACTTTCCTGGTGAGCTCGTACCGCTCCTGAGACCTCCATGAGATGGTGACATTGTCGTAGTCCCAGTACGACGAGGGCTTATTAGGGTTCACGTCCGCATAAACCCGCGATATGAACGACATGGCTGTGTGTGTGTGTGTGTGTGTGTTCTATTACTTGTATGTGGCTCTATATTTGACAATACCACCCACCTTGCTGGCTCTGATCATTAGCAAGTTGCCGACAATGACTCTCCAAGGTCTCTCCAAGATCCCTTCTATTTTGTGTATCTGATGAGTTTCGCCCTCGCTAGAGGTATCTGAACAAATGGTGTTGACTTGACCTTTTATAATACCCTTCCAGTTCAATACCGATGATGATCGTCAAAATGAAAAGAGTCTCGTTACTTGGCTACTCCACACTTTTGGCAAATCCGTCACATGTCGTGGCTTCCCAGGAAGTTTCCGGAATAGGAACTTCTGTGTGGTGCACTCCATATCGCTATATTTCACTGTACTACTACATTTCACCATAGAATATACCCTGTATTTCAGTATGATATATTTTCTGAATAGTATGTTTCACTATATTAGATTATTCCCACTATGAAAAGGAGACCATTGGGTCTGATTCCCATGACATCTTTTAGTCAAAGCGTAATTGTTTTAGTTGCTCTGTGATACCAGAACATCACTGCTCATATTCCCTCGATACCCTTCACCAGCTCCTGCTGCCTCTGTCTACCTGCGTTCAACTCTTCGAGGCCCTGTACGGACCTGAGATCACCAATGACATCCTTGGTCTTGCCGAAATAAACCTCCTGCAAGAGGTTCCTAAGGTTACTCTCGATGGCCTCGACGATTGAGCCAATGTTGGACACGTGGCTGCTTGCATCGGTGAACACAGCTTCCCTGGTGGTCTGTCTGGTGAGATTGCCGGAGAGGTACACGGAGGAGGAGTCGGTGCCAGCCTCTTTTTCTGCTGTGGCAAGGTCGAGAATCACGGTGGAGGTGACCTTGTAGGAGGCCTTGCCGCTTGCCGCACTGGGCTCGATCTCAAAAACGTGGATGGAATCCCAGCTGCCCCCGTCGGATGTAGCGGCACCCTTGGTAGCTCTGATATCTTTTTTCAACAGCACCACGCCTGCAAATCCAACCTTACCATCAATGGAAACTTCTTCATCCTCCTGTTCCCATAGATACACGCTCGAGATGCCTCCTTCGTAGTAGAGGTCTCTGTACACATCGAACGAGTCGTTGGCAAACAGCTCCAGTTGCCTCAGCACGGCAGCAGGGTGCGGAGCATCTGCCTCGTCTGCGAGTGTGGGATAGTATTTGTTGCTCCAGGGAGATCTGAACGAGTCTCCGTCTCTGTTGTAATCACACGCCAGGTAACTCTTGCCTGACTCTGCGCATTTCTTGATCTCCAATGGCACATCCACCGACGACAGGAGGTCTTCGGCAAGGTCAGGCACCAGCCGGCACACGTTGCTCAAATGGGCAGCAATGTTCTTAGGGTCGAGCCTTCTCAGAAGGTCAAGCGAGGAATCAAATACTTCGTCGGACTATACTGCGTTAGAATGAGCTGGAGGACTGGGGGGAAATGAGGGGAATGGAGGAGAAGGGGGTACAGGGTGCAGCCACGGTGGGGGGGCCCTCTACCATTAGATATCACCAACTGTGCATTGAGTACTCACCATGATGTGAAATTGATGGATCAATTGCACTGAATATTTCTATTATTGGTTAAATGTCAGGGCTTTATAACAATATATCATCTTACAGTCCCATGCTGGTTGCAATGAATGCCTCTCTGCCAAGGGGTTGCGATCTCTCCACGTCTGCCCCATGCAGGCCCACCAGTACGGCAGCTGCCTGCCAGGGAGGGCGGGCCCGGGAGGGAAGACGATGAGATGGGACGGGATGGAGCCTACCAAACAGTACGGGATGTCGTGCGGGCAAAGAGGACGTTTCGTACGGGAGGAATCGCACGGACCGCATGGATCGCATGGATCGCATGGATCGCATGGATCGCATGGATCGCCCACAAGATTTAGGAAATAACAGAAAACAACACAGCTCTGTACTGTTGGTTCAAATATCTTTATCTCAACCTCATGGCAATTGTTTTTTTGTTCTGAGGCTAATGAACTTCTTCCTGGCCATCAATTGAGTGGGCGTTGTAACATTCTACAATTCTTGACTATCCTTATAACCGCCCTCCTACTGCCCTCCCACTGCCCTCCCACTGCCCACCGACTGCCCTCCCACCACCGACTGCCCTTCGCCGGCATACTAAAACCCCACGGCCTCGGAAGGCCATCGCGTCTCGGTACGAGAGACATGGGCCGATGTGGGGAGCGGAAACTTCTTTTAAAAGCCAATTGTGGATAAATTCAAATCGAACCCCCCAGGTGACTTTCATTCACCACATCCAGCATGACTGCAGAAAACCTTTTGGGAACTCTCGTTGATTATTTGCCAGCGCACCCTGGTGCCCTGCCCAAGTGGCTCGTATTCGTACGTATGCAAAGCACGCCGTTAGCGCGTTGAACCATTCATGGTGGTGATAACTTTCTCAACCCACTAACACAGGTAGATCTCGGTGGTTTCTGTATTCAACTCCGCTCAGACATACATCAGTGGCCTGGAACTCACCCGCAGAGTGTACTCCGGCAAGCCTGAGCAAACCACCCCATTGTCGGCACGCACGTTTGGTACCTGGACGTTTGTCAGTTCGGTGATTCGTCTCTACGGTGCCTACTACATCACCAACCCACAGGTCTACGACATCACCCTTGCCTCTTATTTCATTGCCATTGCCCATTTCGGTTCGGAATGGTTGGTGTTCAGGACTGCAAAGTTCGGAAAGGGTCTCCTGGGTCCGCTCGTCGTCGCCACAACCAGTATCGTCTGGATGCTCTCCCAGAGAGACTACTATGCCAGTCTGGCTTAGGCCCATGCCATTGGTGTCATTTGGAGGAACCATAATTAATCATAAATGAAATCACCTTTCCGCCAAGGCCCCACAACCGTGGCCCGTGTCTACGTGATTTAGTGAAGGCATTCATTTTCTGTACTTCAATTACATATATATATATATATGTATATCTGGAAAACAATCAAAGTAGAATAGTGAACACAAACGGAAAGACAGCAACAAAAAAGGGGCAAAATAAAAAAGAGAAAATATATATATATAAAAAATAAAGTCGGTTCAATAAGGAAAAGAATAAAACACAGCTCGCCATTCGTTCATCTTGGCCTTCTGCCTGCGGTACAGCGCCCCTTTCACCTTTGATGAAGGGTTCGAATGCAAAGATATACCCATCCTCCCCTTCCAAAATAAAAGAGAGCACATGTGGGTGTGATGCCATTGAATCTATCACTCCCCAATCTCCAAGCCCGGTTCGGTTTTTTTGCTCTGGATGGTGGCTCTGGGTATATGTCCAAGTAGTTTCATCAATCAATGCTTGGTGGGGTCTTGTCTCTTCAATATCTCAACAGCAGGTCCCAAGAGTCTCTGGAAACCGCTCTTACCCAATGTCACCACTTTGATGGGCGTCACAGCCTTCACGGTGGCCTGTCTGGGCAGGTCGTTGAGAAGGGCAACCTCACCAAAGTAGTCACCCTTGCCAAGCTCGCTCACAACACCCTCGCCTTCCTTGATCACGTGCGCTGTACCCGACTCGATGAAGTAGAAGTTCTCACCGGCATCGCCTTCGGTGACGATGTTCTGGCCGGCTGTGTAGGTCTCACTGCTTAGAGCGTCGGCAAGCTTGTTGCGCTCATAAGACGAAAGCCCTCTCAGGACGGGCACCCCCTTCAAGAACCCCTCGTACATGGCTCTCTTCTTGGCGGTACCTTCCAACAGAATACGTCTGAAGGTGATTCTGTCAAGGGCCCAGAGAATACAGTTTCCTTGAGCTACCGCGGTGGCAGCCCTTGGGGAGTTGTACATGAGTGCCAGCTCACCGAAGGAGGATCCAGGACCACTACTATTCACCTTAGCACCATTGACATAGAAGTCAACGTTGCCGCTTTCGACAACGTAGAAGAAATCTCCTTCGTCTCCCTGTCTGATGATCTCTGAGCCATCACTGACCCTCTTCTCCTCGAGGGCATAGATGACGGTGTTGAGAGCCTCCTCGTCCAGCTGGCTGAAGAGGAAGTTTTTAACCACTGAGGCGTTGAGACGTTTCAACTGCTCAGAGGAGAAGTTGTGCACCGGTGGCTTCCAGGAATCCTTGATGAAAGTGTCTGGGTTCATTGCCTCTGCACTGACGGAGGTTCTGCGGTTGGCGTTGAAGGACAATGGCAGCTTGGCCAATGAGGCGGCAAACCCAGCGCCTGGGGCGTTGGGAGGAGGGGATCTCACCTTTGCAGAGGGGTCGTTTGGATCGGCAGATACTGCTGGCTGCGACTGGGCCGGGTGGTCAAGGCCAAAGCCGCCTCTGAAGATGGCCTGCTGAGGAGCATCACCACCAGCACCGGCGGCAGAGGCACCTCCGCTCACGGGGTCATCGTCGTGGTGGTGGCCATGCGTCTGTGAATGTGGGTCATTGTCACTGAAGGGAGTTTTGAACGTTGGGATTGACCGTCTCTGGTCGTCTGCCTGTACCTGGGACTGGGTGGGGAAGAGAACCACGCCTGCGGCGTCAGCCTTGGATATCTGGCTCCAGAGGGCCCTTCTCTGCTCCTCGAGACGGTTGTTGAAGTAGGTGGCGCAGAACTGGATCACGTCCTCTGGGTTCTTTATCTTGATCTGTCTGTTGAGCTCGTTGAGCTCGTCGGTATACTGGGGCAACGACATTATGGCTGTGCTGTAACTGTGGGGTGTGCGGAGATGTATTGGTGTTGATACTGATATTGATACTGATGTCGATTCTTCAGACTGACTGACCCTATAGCGGTAAACAGTATATCAATTGATGTGCGTATCGCTCTATCTATCCGGTGATGTGTGGGTTGAAAGGATCTCCAACTATGCGTAATCCACTCCCCTCAAGACACAATGAATGCTGTACGGGTTTCAACGGCGTATCGCAATGGTGTCGCTCGTGCCTAAAACGTTGTAATTGATTAACCTTGGCAAAGAGATCTACACTAAAGACAAAATAAATCAATTGGCAAACAATTTCCAATCAACTTCCAGTCAATTTCCATAGATTGATTACTCTCCTCCCATCCCCCCCCCCAGTCGGCTGTCCCCTCATCAATCCATCTGCCCTCTCACTTCCTCCACCTCCAACCTCTCCCTGCCTCTGTGGCAGCCGCCTGCCCGCTTGCCGTTGACTGCAGCGCGGTGGGGTGTCCATAGTGTGTGCTCCCTGGGCTACACTGTGTGCTCCCTGGGATACACTGGTTGCACGACGAACTGCCATACTAAGTGGCAGTAGGTCTCCTGGGCCCCTGGGCTCCGGGCTCCCTGGGCTCCGGTCTCCCTGGGCTCCCTGGACTTCCTGGACTCCCTGGTTGCCCTACCAACTGGCCATACTAACTGGTCCCACAAATTGCCCTACAAACTGGCCATTGCACTGACTGGCCACTGATTTCCCTGCTTGTTGCCATATCCGCTCTTGCAACTGCTATGGGCTGCACTTGCAACTGCTATGGGCTGCACTACTGGCCTATTGCCCCTACAACCGTACGTGCACGGTAATAATATGGAAGCCGAATGGCCACTGTACCGCGCATTAGGCTGCAGTTGCAGTGCTGCATCAGAGAGGTTGGCTCAAATTGGCTCAAATTGGCTCAAGTTGGCTCCAGGACTGTGAACTCTGGTCAACCGTTTGAGTCTGTTTGACTGAACCGTTTGAGTCCGTTTGACTGAACCGCTTGGGTCAACCCTCAGAAAATTGTCAGCTATCAACTCCATTGCCTTGGATTAACTACTAAGCTGCCCAAATGGGTCCTCTCTTCATGGTTCATGTGCCCTCATGTGGCCTCCTGTAAGTGATGTTGCCCGTTTCAATGTGTATGCACTGAATACGCAGCCGAAGGTATTAGGTGAACAAGTGGGAGAGAGAAATGCGAGAGGTCTGTGTGGGAGGAGTCAGTTCTACGATATATTGGAAAATAATAACGGGGTTCCCAACTCATTGCATGGTACTGTATAGTGCCACAGTTGGTCTATGCCACCATAATTATTATGATTCTATTCGTAGACTGGCACAGCACTACACACTACGGACGCGGTTCAACTGGGGCGGTCAAGTAAACTGGGGCGGTCGAGCGAACTGCAATTAAGCATATTACCTTTATATATATAAGAAGAGTATCTTATACACTCCTAATGGACTTTTTGTCTTTTTTTTTTTTTTGCACATTAGTGCAGTAGAAACGTCATTGTGTGATTTATTTGCACGTTCTTTTACAATGTCTTGATTATTGAATCATTTTTTTTTGTTATTGTTGAACAAAATTCAATGTACTTATCGTGATCATTTCATATAATGGAAAAAAATCTATCAATTACTCCAATGCACTGGCAGTTTCGAAAAGTGCAATATGCTTAAACTTGTCCCCCTTCAAAGCCTCAGGATTTAAAGTCCTCTTATATGCTTCGTCGCTACGGTCCATCAACTCCGACATCTCCTCCTCTGTCAGCACGTTATTCTCTATATCCCCATGCTCCGTGAACACTTTTCCCGTCAGTAGCTTGTTAAGTTCGTCGATGATCTTTGATTGCGAGTTTTTATCCCCCGTCAGACCCGCAGACCGCTGGTCACTTGCAAACTTGGAAAGAGTTTCGAACTTCCCCATCTCTATCACCAACCGTTCCAATCTACGCTTACTGTCTGCTCTCGCCAACAAAACTTGCTCTACGGTGTTGGCCACCGCCAACCGATATATCACAACCGGCTTCGTCTGACCAATACGGTGAACCCTATCCATTGCCTGTAGATCCACCTGTGGATTCCAGTCGCTGTCAAAGAGGATAACGCTATCTGCAGCAGTAAGGTTGATACCCAAACCACCTGCCCTCGTCGAGAGCAAGAAAACAGAGGGCTGAACGACATTCCGCGGTCCCTTTCCATTGAAAAGTGCAATTTGCTCCTGTCTGTCACGCTGGGAGGTGCTACCGTCTATTCGACAACATGAATACCCCCTGAAATGCGAACACCAATCCTCAATAAGGTCAAGCATCTTGGTGAACTGCGAGAAAATCAGCACTTTATGGTCCTCCGCAAGCAACCGAGGCACCAGCTGCTCCAGTAACTGCATTTTGCAGGCATTTTCTATTATCGCCTTGTTGATTTTGGTTTCGTCATTCCACGGGAAGAAAAATAGATACGGGGAGTCACACACCAGGCGCAACTGCATCATCACGTTCTGCAGTTTCTTCGACTCAACCTCCTGCCTAACAGTCTCCCAATGTGGTGATAGTACTTCTTTTACATACTCTTGATGGTCATCCAGCACACTTGCCTCCCTGGAGTGGCTTCTTTTGGATGTGGTAGCTGTGACGGTTTGGGGGTTCCCTTCTTCATCATCATCAGACAGCAGAGAAACCATCCCAGAGCTATCAGGAGACGCATGCCTAGCACCATCTTGAGGTCTGACTCTCCCATCCGAAAGGGCATCTTCTACAAATGAGCCTATGTCCTCATCACTCAGTCTTTTGACCCTTTTGAGAGGATTCACTTGAATGTATTCCCTGAAAGAGGACTCAAGAAGTACTGGCTTCAGCTGACGTTTCAACGCTGCCTGGTACAAGTTGCGCTGTCTCTCTGTGAGCGACCCGTAGATGATATATTCTCTTTTGTTCGGAAGTCCCTTCAACACGTCTCTCTTGAGACGTCTAAGCAGGAAAGGCTTCAGGATGGTGTGCAAACTGGTGATAAGGCTTTTCTGTATCTCAGCGTTGATTATCTCGTTGAGCCGGGAGTCACCATCACCTTCGTCTTTTAAGCTATCCAATGCAGAAAAATCAAACCATTGCTCAAACAACTGGGCATCCTGGAAGATATCGGGAAGAATGAAATTGAGCAGAGACCAAAGCTCATTGAGGTTATTTTGGAGAGGAGTACCAGTCAGCAACAGCCTGTTTGAAGTTCTATACCTCTTGAGCTGTTTGATCAACAGACAGTCGTTATTCTTGAGTCTATGCCCTTCGTCTACAATCAGAAAACTCCAATCTATGGGAAGCAGATACTGGGCGTCCCTGATGGACATCTCATACGAAGATACAACCACACATAGGTCATTCTTCTTCTTTCCATTGAAGTGTTTCTCTCTGATCACCCTTCGTTCCTCTTTGGTGCCCACGTAACCCACCACCGGCATGGTAGGCGCAAAGGTGCGAATTTCATTGACCCAATTCGACACAGTCGATAGTGGACACGAGATCATGAAGGGACCCTTCACGCCCTGTTCATACAAGAAGGCCAGTAGCGCAATGCTTTGTAGGGTCTTTCCCAAACCCATCTCATCCGCCAGGATACCATTCAGACCATTCTGATACAAGGTCACCAACCAATCCATACCTGCCAGCTGGTAGTCGCGCATCTGGCATCCGGTGAGCAGAGAGGGCTGCTTGATGGCAGAAGAGGAGCCATCAGCAGAGGAAGTGCCTTTGGATGCGCCTTCCAGCTGTTTCTTTGTGTTTTCAGACTTGTCAGAGAGCTTAAGTCCGAGGGTCCCACTGGTGTTAAGGGTCGCCTGCCCCTTAGCAGCAGCTCCGCGGGCCGGTCTTCCTCTACGTTTCTTGGCGGCCGGTTCTTCTCCCAGCGTCCTAGGTGGAGTGTTGATGATGTTCTCTTTGTTCTCTTTGTTCAACGAGGACTCCAAAAGCGTATCTGCAATGATGTTGGAAAATACCTGCGATCGTTGCACCAGCTCCTGCAGTCTCTTGAGCTTTCTGTCGTTGGAGAGATGATCAAACTCCTTCTGGGCCTCCGACACAGCAGGATTCTCATTGAGCGCAGACTCCTGTACTGCTTGCAGGATGTTCTTACTCTCCTCTTCTTCAGATAGTGGTGTTTCCATAGTGGTGTTGTGTGTGATCAAGATGTGCAAGTTGGTGTGGGGTGGGGATCTAGCAAATAGTAGTTATACGATGCGCAACCACCAATGACTTGAATGTGTCACCAAGACCCTTCTGCCTCTAAGACACACCTTGGCTCAATTCTTGTAGTACTACGAGTCTGCTATCACAAGACCGAAGTTTCAGTTGTTCTGTAATAAGATCGCTCATATATATATACACATTATCGCATGACAAATATATTTCAGAGACCCTCTCTAGTCGCGATGAGCGCATGTGACGCGTACGCACCACTCAACCAGACGTGTCTGCAGGGCCGGGGAGAGTGCGGGAGATAAGCCGGTGTCAGGATACGGAAGTCAATAGGGACGATCATGATCGACTAATATATAGTAAGTAGTTTCGGGATTCACTAGTACCACTAGTACCACTAGTATCTGCATTTGACTCAGTGGGGGAACTTGTGAATGGCAGGTGTACCATTAGTCGTTTGCGATTAGCCCTTTCGTAGGCTGTATGCTCACTATGTATTGGTGCCAAGCTCTATGAGCTCTCTGAGAATGCTACTGGGTGTCTTGTCTTGAAACCCAACTTGGTATCACCGAACTTGGTATCATCGAAAACTACTTGAGCATGTTCAACTTCCGTATATGCTCCCCCCTCTAACACAAACGTAATGCCTTCTTGTAGGTATGTTTTTATTAGGCTTATGCAATCGTCACTACGTATCTTACAGTTGTCTGTCTGCAGTACCAGTCACCCTGCACCTCCGCACTTGTGTCTGATGGACATGTTCTATTCACAACTTCTCAGGAACTACCCTGTATTCCCAATGCTACTTAAGTATTCCCAATTCTCACTTACTCTCAACTCTTTATACTCTCAATGTGAATACCTGGAGTGGGTGATCACCCGTTCCACGCATTCCTAAAACGGTTGCATAGAGTACCATACCCAAATTAGTGTCGTGTGTCTCCCACCAGCTGCCCAGGGCGCCAAACCATCAACACCCGTCTCAGACCAGTGCGCGACCCAGAAATCCCAGTGGATTTATCAATGCGCGTAGTAAATAGAGAAGAAGGCCGGTAATAGGAAGGCCTGGAGACTGAAATATATCTTAATATTTTAATAGAACCTCGGGCTGCTAATACCGAGGGCCCTGTTTTTTTTTGATTGTTGTGTCAGTTTCCGGTACACCCACAATGTCTGAGGAAAGGACGCTGCCAGTAAAGGCAGAAGAGGAACACACAACGGCTTCCCTGGATCAGCAGGACACGCCAATGACGGATGTCGACGCAGAGACACAGCAAAACGGGGATAAGGCAGAAAATGGTGAGAATGGCGAGAATGGGCAGAAGGAAGGAGGCGCCGACAACGGTGGTGCTGCCAATGGCACGCCCGCTACACCAGGCCTGCCCTCTGTGACCGCTACACCGGCACCAGAGGAGCTGTCAGAGCAGCAGCGCACCCTCAGTTACCTTGAAGAGCAGAGGAACCTCGAGGAGCGTGCTCGTCAGTTCTTCGCACGTCAGACGCGTCCCGTGGTGATCCCTTCGTTTGCTGCTTGGTTTGACATCACAACCATTCACGAGATTGAGAAGAGATCGCTGCCGGAGTTTTTCCCCGGTGAGGGTATTGCCGCCTCTTTCAAGACACCCAAGGTATACAAGGAGTTCAGAGACTTTATGGTCAATGCCTACAGGCTAAACCCCATCGAGTACTTGACGGTCACTGCCGCAAGGAGGAATCTCGCGGGTGATGTGGCTTCCATCATGAGAGTGCATGCCTTCTTGCAGAAATGGGGGCTCATCAACTACCAGGTGGATCCCAGAACACGTCCTTCTTTGACAGGTCCTCAGTACACCGGCCACTTCCAGGTTACGCTTGATACTCCAACCGGTTTGGCTCCATACATCCCAGCCAACACCACGGTGGTTGACTTACCAGAAAAGGCAAAATCTGAGGAAACACCAGCTGCCATCACAACAACAACAACAGCAACAGCAACAACATCCACAGCAACGACGACAGACATCAAAACTGAAGAGCCAGTCACTTCTAGCTTGGGCACGATCCCATTCAACGTGGAGCTGCGCCGTAACGTGTATGACTCGACCCAGGACTCCATCACCCTTCGCAACGAGGATAAAGAGAGGTTTTCCAACAGTGTCATTGGCACCAAGCAGGTTTTCTGCAACGTGTGTGGCAACGATGCTACTGTAACGCGCTACCATAACCTGCGTGGGAAGAGCAACGTGTGCTCGAGGTGTTTTGAACAGGGCCACTTCCCCTCCAACTTTCAGTCGAGCGATTTCGTCAAGCTCGACAAGATTGCCAACACCTCTGACTCCGTGAGCTGGAACGACCAGGAATTGCTGTTGCTATTAGAAGCCATTGAGATGTATGACGATGACTGGAACAAGATCTGCGGTCACGTGGGCACCAGGACCAAAGAACAGTGCATTGCCAAGTTCATCCAGTTACCAATAGAGGATAATTACTTGGGGCAGACAATCACACGTGCTGTGTATGACAAGAAGAAGAAGCAGGAGGCGGCCGGGCTCTCCAACGGTGTCGGTGCCGGCTCTGTGGTTGATTCGATCAATGGCACCATCAACTATCTGGTCAAGTCGGTGGACCCTGAACTGGCCAAGAAGTCACTCCAGGCAGCCGTGAACCCATCATCGGAGGCTGAGGCAGCGGCAGCGGTAGAGGCCAAGGCTGATGTGGACGCAGACATTGTGCGTGCTGCCAAGGTTGCTATTGGGGCCATTGGAGGCTCTGCACACGCCCAGTCGCAGTTTTCCAAGCACACGCAGGAGACGCTTCTGCGCCAGGTTGTCGAACTGGAGCTCAAGAAGCTTGACATCAAGCTCAACAAGCTCTCTATTGTGGAAAAGACGTTTGAGCTCGAGAGGAAGGAGCTCGCCAAACAGAAACACGATCTGTTGGTGGACAGGCTCGCACTGCGTAAGCAGGCCACGGTGGTGCACTCAAAGCTCCACCGTGCTGCCGAGCTGGGTGCCACAGAGGAAGGCTTGCAGCTGTGCCAGGAGGCCATGTTGGAAGCCTCCAAGGCGCCAAGGGTCATTGTAGCTAACAGCAAGAGCGCAAACGGCATCGTAAAGGAGTCGGAGAACCTACCAGTTGTGGATGCCGTTGCGCCAGAGGCTGAGCCAGTGAGTTTGGAGGCACCGCAGACCTACAAGTACTGGAGTGCCTAGAGCACTTAAAAGTACTGAGTAGTGCTCAGAGTAGAGAGGCTGGACCTACATCAGTCCAAGAGGATGGTTAGAGGAGAATCAATCCCTCTGAGTAATACTGCTCATTGTCTGGTGGTAAGCAGTTATTGCTTGACGAGTGTTTTTTTGTACTATAAAATAAATGTATAAACTGATGTACACAGAGAATTTCACAATAGATGCATAGAGCATGCGTGTGGAGAATGCTCATCTGTACAGCGGATGAATAGACGACGGGACTAGAGTACCAAAGAAAGTATCAATTCAAATATCTTCTCACCAAAGTGACACTATAGTGACCCCACAAACTATTATGTCGTCTCTCTTCTTTAAAATTGACGTGTTGACTGGCCCGTCTATCTCTTTTTTTTTGCCCTGGCATGTTAATAGGCCCTCGCCATATATGCACTGCATTGTTATGATGGCCGAATCGGGTAATATGCCATAAGCGGATATCACAACACGTATAATTAAACGTAGAGGTATGGTATACACTGTGTTTCTCCAGTTTGCGTGTTGCAAGTATATGGCGAGGGACATTTCTATAGTGTCTGTTGTGTATTATAGTGGAGAATCATCTGTCACGAGCAGTGTGGTTAAGTTTCTTGGAGGCATCTAGGTGTTTTTAGGAGGAATTGCTTGCCCAATCCAATAGCTTGCTGATTGGAGTGACGAATAGTGAGAGGGCCGCACCTAGTACTATCAATTGCAAAAAAAAAAAAAACCACGAAAACACGCTCTAACAGCTTCAACTACAATGCAGTGGGGAACTATTCTGCTAGCCCTACTGGGTGCTGCAAATGCTCACTCCCATGCCGTCAAACAGACCCCTACAAACAACCAGGAGATTGCACCGCTGTTCTACGAGAACGGAGTCATCAACCTCAACTCGCTGAACGACCACTTGGCCCAATGTGAAGTGGTGCAGTACTTGAACGAGATTAGTGAACTGGAAAACGCACAGGCTGCAAAGGAACCAAAGCAGGTGTCGACAGTGGACTGGATATACAGCAGGCTGTTCCCCTTTGGCCCAGCTGCTAACGCACTGCTGGCCACGGCATACATCTCCGGACCTCCAAACTTCATCTTGGCCTTGATCCCAGCAGACATTGACCTTTCTTCTCTATCCCTGCTGGTAAGTTTTGCCGTGGGTGGGCTGCTCGGCGACGTTTTCCTGCACCTGTTGCCGCAAACGTTCCTCGGAGAGAAGCTGGAGGAAGGAACCACCTTTGTGCTTGTTGACGAGAGACGTAATTGTCTATTAGGGCTGGCCATCTTTGTTGGGTTTGTGTCGTTTCTCATCATCGATAAGTCGTTGAGAATTTTGGAGCATGGGCAGGAGGATGGCACACACTCCCATTCTCATAGCCATTCCCATGCCCATGCTGAGCACGCTCCAATTGTCGACGTGGATGTCTCTGGAGCAGACGTTGTTGTGAACGAGGAGAATAGCATAAGACGTAGGACCAGAAGTGCCAAGAAGGCTCTTACAAAGGAGAAGGAGGAACAGGTGACATCTCTGAAGGAGAAGGAGGCAGAGGCGGTTATTGAGAAGCCCAATGCCTCTGTGAAGACATCTGCCTACTTGAATCTCATTTCTGACTTCACCCACAACATCACCGACGGGTTGGCCATTGCCTCTTCCTTCTACATCTCCAAGAACGTTGGATGCACCACTACCCTTGCGGTGTTCTTCCATGAGATTCCACACGAGATTGGCGATTTCGCGCTTCTGATCCAAGGAGGCTTCACCAAATGGCAGGCCATGCAGAGCCAGTTTGTCACTGCGGTGGGGGCCTTCTTGGGTGCCTTCATCGGCATTGCCATCCAGAACCTCAGCAACACTACCGATCTGGTGAACTATGGCGAGGTATCGGTGGAGAGCTCGTTTGCTTCAGGTATTTCCCCAGGCCTCTTTGGCACCAGCGTGGAACTTGGAGACCTTACGCTTCCTTTCACTGCCGGTGGGTTCCTCTACATTGCTACCGTGGGTGTGATCCCAGAGGTGTTGGAGCTCCAGGCTGGAACCTCGAGGCTACACGAGGTTTTCAGAGGCCTTCAGCAACTCATATGCGTGTCCATTGGTATTTTCCTCATGTTTCTCATCGCATGGTATGAGTGAGACACTTGGAGTGAACATACACACAAAAAAAAGTTTATTATACGATATTTATTGAATGTATGAATTTCCCACTAGTGGGCCACCAACTGCTTAACTTCTCAGCACACATTGATGCTCTCCTTACTACTACTTGGTTACCCTCTTAGAAGTGGTCTATTTTATTCCTATCAGCAGTATTATCTCACAGTTACAACTCTCGGCTATAATACCCATTACTTATTCATTACATCACCGCTGTTACGTCATCGCGTCTCCACCACTTGCTCTTTACATCATCGCTGTGGAGTATATGCAAGGATACATAAAGCAATAAAGGTGGTGATGAGGTCAAATGTTTATATAGCTGGTAGGATAAGCCCGAGTGAGCTTTCTTTTTTTTCTAAATAGAGGCGTAGTAATGTGGAATGACAACGTGTTGAACAGTTATTGCTGTCATTTAAGGGAAAAGTGTAAACATCGTGCCTGGGCATGATGTGATCGTTCGTGGTTGATAGGGTGTGGTGGTTATATAAATATAGATGGTTCCAGTTTGGATTTATGATTTTTATCGTTTTTAAAGGGGTATGTAATCACAATTGATTTTTAAATTCTAATCAAATTATCAAAATGCACACTAGCTACACTTTTGAATGGTAAGCTTGGATGAGACAGAGAGAAAGAGAGACAGCGTGTGTGTGTGTGGATGTAACTAACTCGTATGTAGGGAGAGTGCTCCTGATACCAATGACGTTTATGTCACAGGCAACTTTGACAATTGGTCCAACCCCATCCACCTTGCCAAGAATGGAGACCGTTTCTCTTCTACGGTGAGCCTGCCAGATGATAAGATTGTCTTTAGAGTGAGTTTTGAAGCATTAGAGAATTGAGGTGTGATTCCGATCATTATGAAGGTGTATACTAACCCCATGCACTACAGTACATTGTTGATGGCAAGTGGGCAGTGTCTCCAAATGTCAGGATTCAGAAGGATCCCATTGGAGAGCAGTTTAATGTGCTTCTACCTGAAGACTTGAATGAATGGGAAGAGCAAATTGGTGATAGTATGGGCGAGAGTGGCACTTTTAGCGAGGGTTCCCAGGCTCCAGCCGGTACTCCAGCTGCTGCTTATAGTCTCAACCCCTCTGCCCCTTTGAACAAATCGGGTGGCTACTCCCGTAAGAAGTAGCGAGCGGGTGTGTGGATTTGTTTTTGAGTTTATAGTTTATAATAAGTTTTTCAAAGTCAATGTTTATCGAGAGTATTTACAATCTCACAATCTCCTTAGGTGGTGTGAGGCCGGAGTTAATGCAGCCTCGCTTACCTCCGCAGGAGAGTGCAGGACTCCTTGCGCCGTAGCCGGTGGGAGAGGAGAGGAGTTCCATAAGGAGTTCCATTCAATAGTGGATCAAGGCATTTGAGGAGTAGAATCTCTTGCCGACACTCAGATGGCTGTTCAGATTTGAAATTCAGTCTACATGATCCTACTTATCAGCACTGGACGCAGCACCCTTCCTCTCTTCGCTGCCTGCGCCGTCTCCCTTCGCAGCCTCCTTTATGCACGTTGTCTTTCCTTCCACGGTGGTTCCAATTGCCTGTCTTTCTACGATGCATCCACCCAAACAAATCTTTCCACATCTTCATTTGCTCCCTAACCACCACAGAGATCATCAGGTGCGCCAACTCCGTGTCTCGGACTAAGCACCAAGTGGGTTCTCTCTGCTTCTTCCCCCTGCTTCTTCCCCCTGCCACCTCCTCCCTGTTGCTATGCGTCCCATCCCGGCCGGCCTGCCTTATCTTGCTGTACGTCCCCCTTCAAACGTACAGCTGGCCGTAGGCGACCGGCCGCGCAGCTTGCAGGTGATCTCTGGGAGACAGCTCGGTGGCTATAAGCCCTTCTCGTAAACGCCTCTCCAAACGTCAAACTTCCCTATATGTCATTAAAATGGTTTCCACAATAAACTCTCTCTTGCATTCCAGCCTCTGCTCTCCAGATAAATGTCCCCCCCTCCTCCCTATACCTGCCCCTGCAAACTCCCTGGACGCTCCCTGCAAACTCCCTGTACGCTCCCTGCAAACTCCCTGCAAACTCCCTGCAAACTCCTACGCTGCCCGTGCGCTGCCTCTTCTGATAGCCCTCGAAACGATAAGGGAGAATAATCAGGGTGCTTTAAGATGTTTGGGTGATATATATTTGATTTTACTAGGACGCGGTTAATTATCTTGATCTCACAAATAAACACAAAAAGGGACCGTTTCTACAATGTCTCAGATGAGCTATACCTTTGAATGGTGAGTAGTATATATATATGTCAGGTTCTTCAACTGGCCTCCCATCTTCTCTGATCTGATCTGATCTGAAGATTTCACTGATCCAGATCGATAGGGCCGTGGAGGGATTACCAAGACGTGCACGTTTGCGCCTATCTACGTGTTGGTTTATGTTTTGGTAGTGGTTTTTTTGTACGAGTCTATGTCTATGGACACCCTTTGAGGGTTCATGTATATATATTTTAATGACCACACAGCTTTCTCCCTCCCTCCTCCCTCCCTAACCACGCTAACTCTATCAGGTCCACCGCTCAGGCCAGTGATGTGTATGTCACAGGCAACTTTGACAATTGGTCAAAGTCGGTCCAGCTTGCCAAGAACGGTGACAGGTTTTCCACCACCATGAATCTCCCCAAGGAGAAGATCGTATTCAAGTTTGTTGTGGATGGCAGCTGGGTCACCTCACCAAACCTCAAGGTGGAGCAGGACTCTGCTGGGATTGAGAACAACGTCCTGTTCCCCGAGGATATCATCTCTGCGGCTCCTCCTGCAGTGTCCAAGTCTTTAGAAGGGGAATTGGAGCCTCCCAAGGACGTTGGTTCTTCTGCTTCATCTAATGGCTTGTCCACTCCCTCTGCTGCCGTTTCCATAACACAGGCAGGCGAGTCCAACCTCTCCAGGAGTAGGACCCGTGAGACAGCTGCCAGCGAGTTCACCTCCATCTCCTACCCTTCTCACCAAGAGGCATCCTACCACCACGTGGCTCTCACAGACACCCAAGAGCCACACGACGCTGAGAACGACCTCGCCTCCTCCACCCAGGTCACCCTCGACGGAGGTGTTGATGATTCTTCCCTCACCGCAATGGCGGCCTCAACTGCCTCCACACCAAGGAAGGGCTCTGTGTCTACCTCGCCTCGCGTCAGCATGTTTGGCCGCCTCAAGAGTCTCTTCAAGGGTTGAGGTTGTTTGACATAATCAACTGCTGCCATATATACGTATGGCATCAGCTCCACAGACCACACAGTCTGTTTCCCTTCCTCACAGTTTTTCTTTGTCATAATTACCACTATTAACTACAGCAGATGTTGCTACCACCTAATTATTATCCTGATACCTACTTTGCTTATCGTCATTCTGTTACTGTTGTTTCTTGTGTTTTTACCCACTCCATTGGAGCACCGGCATCTTGAGTGATTGTTTTTTTTTTGGTCTCTGGCTTTCTTTTTTGTACTATCCTCTATCGTTTCTATTTGCTTCTCTTTTGTTTTGTATCCTGGTCTTTGATAAAACCGTGTCTGCTTCTTTCTTGGCTGCTTGGAATTGGGGGGTGTCCCTCGAACACGCTTTACTTTTTTTTTATGTTAAACTCGTCGTTCTCTATAGGTTTTGGGGTGGGAGGAGAATTGGCTTCTATAGAGGGGTTTGGGATTGGAAATTTTATAAAAATGGGTTTATATGGGGGGTGTAGCGGCCCAGGAGACAATGCAGGTGTCTCTCCAAAGCGTTTTTACAAAGACCTTTCATCTATATTGTCAATTGAAATAGCATTAGATTGTTGGCTATGAAGGTGTTCCA
Source organism: Kuraishia piskuri (assembly GCA_030567595.1). Lineage (NCBI taxonomy): Eukaryota > Fungi > Ascomycota > Pichiomycetes > Pichiales > Pichiaceae > Kuraishia > Kuraishia piskuri. The sequence continues at coordinate 241,484 of JAJLSM010000020.1, forward strand.
TTCAACTGAAACAGTAAAACCGACAAGCAACCTGTCATGCGTTACTGGTGTGCGCTACTGGTGTTGTCTCTCTGTCTTTTTCACTTCTTCTGCTCATCCAACCACTCGTTGTACTCTTTCCTCTTCTTGAGTATGTCTATGAACTGTGGGTTTATCTCCAACTCCGAAAATGGACAGGCACCAACGGACTCGTCTTCGATGGTGGCCTTGCCCATTACCAAAGGTGAAAGTATTCCGTCTCTGGCGGTGTTGACAGGCTCGCCGGTGACCAGTGCAGAACGGTGGGTGGGCTTCTGCAGCGATATCACCGCACCCACAAAGAACAGCACACACCCGACCAAAACCTCAAGCTGTATATCCAGTGGCAAGCTCGTCACTATGTGCTGTTTGTGTTGATCCGCGAGCAGCTGTCCGCTGTGTGAATGTGCCATCGTCTTCAACAGCTGATGGTGCTGGAAGGAGGAGTACCCAGAGTTGAACAGCAGCAGGGTACCCAGTAGGTACAACACTTTAGACGCAACAGCCATTGTGGAAACTGGCAATGAGCTTGTTACTGATTCTGGAAGTGTCATCAAACTAAATCACACCTAAATCGGATCATCTTCAGTTATCAATGACAACCTCCAGCCTCCGTCCATACAATGTGTGCGGTTGGGCAGTATGGCGTGCCAGACTCAATCCAGAGTGTGGGGAGGAGGGCCTTTCCTTTATTTTAAATGGAGAGTTCCAATTGTTGGCACTTTTGATAAACCATTGTGTTTTATAGAACCCTGTATTACTCATGAATGGAAAGAGAAGATAGAGAGATATCATGCATTACCATCGTAACATAAAAACTTGCTAACTTCAATCAATAGTGGTATCTGGTAGGACATCTGGGAGCTCCTCCTCGTCAGGGAGCTCCTCCTCCTCCTCCTCACCATGGACTGACTGCTGGTTCTCCTCATTAGCTGTTTCAATGTGCTTATCAGCCTCTTGTATGTGCTTGTCAGCCGCTGCCATATTCTCGTCCCACGTTTCTGTATTCTCAGCATCACGAGCCTCACCGTTTATAGCTTCGTCAACGGCCCCACTTGTAGCACTCTTCCCATTCTCCGTTACGGTCTCGCCTGATCTCAACACCTGTTGAAAGAGAGAACCCAGAGCCTTCCCATTCAAAGATAGTCTTTTTACAGCACTCTTCGACAAGAGATTGAGCCTCTTCAACACCAATAACTTCAGGGTATAGAAGCAGAGAGTCCTCTCTCTTTCTGCCACCTGTTTAAGGTTTTCTGTGTCGTCGTTTTCATCATCTGGCGTATCCTCTTCCTCCTCCAGATCGAAGTTAACACCTTCCTCTTCGTCTCTGTCAAGCTCGACACCCAATAACTTCGATAGAGAGTTCTCCTTGATCAGAAACACATCCATGAGAGCAGCCTGTGTCTCGTCACCAATCACAACTGGAAGCTCACTGTCAAAAAAGGACAGGTCCTCTCCATTGCTATCACGCAGAAACCTTGAGTACAGAATTCTTACGGCAGATATGATATCGATGTATACCATTGCCGCTTTGGTCCTAACATCCAGGTTGGTGGTTTGGCCCCGTTCAACGATAGACGCAAGGCATTGGACTATTCCGCGCAACTTGGAGAGGTGTTGCTGCAAAAGGTAGTTAATGTCGTTCTCCTGGAGGCTGCTGTTGCTGACAGTCTCCAGCTGCTTGGCACAGTAGAAAAGCAGCGTGTTGAGTGTGGTGGATAATAGGTCACAGTCACACATCTCCACGCTCTCTCCTAGGACCTTCTCACATATCAAGTCAACGAGACCGCCAAGGTAATCACACAGGTCACTGCTTTGGCTCTTATCTTCGGACAAAATCAGCCATTTCCTCAAGAGGGGCTCAATGACCGTGTTATCACCGTTTAGAGCCTCTCTCAATTGCTCCATGAGATCCAACTCGACTGACTGGATTCGCTGCTTCAGCTCAGCTGGGATTGGGGTCATACTAGCACTATACTTGACCGAAAATGATTTGAACAGCAAACCAAACTGAGTGCGTAGTTCTTGGTCTAAAGAACTTGCATCACAAGACTGAAATAGGCCAACAAACGTCAAGGCTAGTCTTTCGTATAAACTATCTTGGTTCAAGCTCTCAAACACTTCCGAGGTGGTGAGCTTGGTGAAGAGGTTTAGCAGGACGGCAAGCGAGAACTTATTACTCTTGTAAGAGTCCACCAGGGACTGAAACTGAGAGAATGCCCTCATGGTAAAGGTAAATTTGTCAAAAGAAACCACAGGCTCTAGATTATCGGAGGCAGAAGCACTCCTCTTTGGGTTGAACGCCTTGTACAACAGACCCTGGAGGTCACCACTGTCTGCATTTGTGAATATAGAAATCGCCCCTGCCCATACATTGAGCAGGATCTCAGAATGGGCCTTGGTAAGCTCAATGGCCTGCTTAACCTGTGAATCCAGTAAGGAAACTGACGACATGTCGAACAAAAGATACTCGAGAATGAAGTCAGTACCAAACTGTCGCTCCTTGCTGGTGAGACTTGCAGAGTCCATGTGACTTGTTGTCTTAGATTGGTGATAGCGAGGAAGCAGATACAAATGCTTGGCAGCCCCCAAGAATCTAGATAGTCTGCCATCATCAGGGTATGAGCATTTTGTCGAGGTTGTGCTAACATTGTTATTATTATTATTGTTGTTGTTGTTGTTGTTGTTGCAATAGTTCTCCACATAAAACGGATAGCTCTCCCCTAGAATTTGTGCCACGTTGTGCCATTTAAGCATCTCAGACACTTCCAGTGGAAGCAGCTCCTTCGACGAAGCCAGATTGGCAGAATAGGAGTCTGTGAATTCCTTGGTACGCCCTTCCTCAACGACGGCGAAAAACTTAGCAAGCTCATGTTTGAATTTGTACTCCTTAGAGCCCACCTTCAGCGAGGCCGAGTTATTGGGGGGAGAAGAAGTCACTCCAACGTCGCCATCCGCAAAAAGGAGACTGGTTACTCTCACCGATTCCTCCTCCTCCAGGAAGCCAAGCTTAGCAACCTCTATCAACAATGGGATCACACATAACCTCACGTTGTGATCACTGTCGTACACGGCGATGTCAATCATGCGCTCCTTAAATCTCTCCGTGAATTGTCGAAGACCGGTAATGATGACATCTCTCCGGTACAGCCTTGCTAGGGTTTTGACCACCTCCAATCTGACAGCACTATTGGAGTCACTGAGGACCCAGCCAAAATATCTTAGATACGAACTATCGTAGAAAAACTCGGGGAACGTATCTATCCAAGCACCCAGAGCCCCGACACACTCTTGGCGGATCTTTGGGTCTACATCTCTGTATCGATGGACAAAAGTGGTGTTGGAGATATCCCTGAGAAAGTCTTCCAGAGAAAGTTTCTGTTCCTTATAGACGGACACGTTTTCCTTGATCTGAGACACTCTCTTTTGGATGTTGGAGATTTCCCTTTCAATGACTGCGGCGGATCTTTTGGAATTAGTGGGTTTTGACCTCTTGCTTTTCCCGGAAGATGGCCCCTTCACAGCCTCCGAGTGCTCCTCCTCCAATTGTGCCACCTTTTCAAGTTCTATCTCCAGCTGGCCCTGGTGCTTATCAAATAACACGGAAGTTCTGGCTACAATTTCACATAGGGTTGTTTCAATATGCAACAGAATGACTGTGGCTGTATACCTGAGGGGTCTCAGTTTGGAAGTGCTCATCGACGAGAGCCAGACGAGGATATTCTCCATCAATTCGCTGTCGTCATACAGGGAGCCCTTTTCTGATGCCACACGAAATATGGCGCTGAAAAACTCTAGCACGTTTGCCTTGAAGTTCTTCCAGCCGGTGTTGGCATTGGGCGTCTTTGCCATACCTGCCGAGAGCATCAACGGGAACTCGTGGACCCGTTGCATCTGGAACATCTGCTGGATCTCGGCAATCGTGTCAGGAGCGGAGTCTGAGTTGGCCACGTCGTGTTCTTCGAGTTGCGCAACACACCCACAGCATCTCAGGATGAAGTTGACCATGTTTTTCACCGCACCAGTGGAGTTGTCCTCGTACTCTTCAAGCCAGCTTGTAGCGAGCTCGATGACAGCCGTGTCTGCATCACTGAGTGCCTCAAATATGTAGCTTTCTTGGTAGTCTTTGATGTGGTCGATATTGTTGGGCATCTTCTTAGTGTGGTTCGACGTTGTGGGTGCCTTGGTATTCTTCTGCTTGGCTCTCTTGGATGGGATGGAGTTCCCATCGCCTTTGGTGCTCCTCTTACGAGTGGCTTTGCCGTATGTCTCATCAACTTCATCATCATCTTCCTCCTCAGATGACGACGATGAAGGCATTTCTGTGCCATCTTCATCTACAAGTATGGTTTCTGTGTCATGGTGCTGACGAGTGGATGCTGGTCTCCTCGTCCTCGTTGAACGACGAAGCGGTGTTGTGGTGGGCATAGTGGGCAACGTGTACACTACAGTTCAAGCAGATGCACAAACACCAAGATGAATATATGGACTTTATAGAGTATATGGTGTCTATGTTTCTACGGGATCATAACGCTATCTCTCTTCCCCCATTCAGACTATATTATCTTATCGTAGTCACCTTGCACATACAAATTGTGAGACGCGCTTCCCGAGACGCGTCTGGCGATGACGTCGCTGTGAGTTACTGGTTTCGGTTACATACATTAATAGGGATATACAGCATATGACAGAAACACAATATATAGGAGTGGGATATATGAGAAGAGTCAATTCAATGGATTACGGCAACGACATTTATAAACGATAGTTTAATTGGGTGCTATACACGCTAAACCGGCACTCATTGACTACATTCTATGTTAGACATATACCAATGCATAGAACGCGCAGCAGACAAAATCGTGCCATCTGGAAAAGGAAACTTTTCCTGTAGTGGAATGTCGGTACGATAGTTTTCGTGTCAATACAATGATGTTTGTGTCGAATGTGTGTATAGCATGTGTATATTCATAATCCTTCTGTAATCTTTCTGTAATCCTTCGATAATCCTTCTGTAATCCTGTTGGGTGTACTCAGTTGTGCCGCCTTGCCGTTCCTGTGATTCTCTCGTGTCTTGATTTCAGCTCCTGGCCAACCGGGGTTGTGGAATCGACATTCTCTCTCCTGTCACCGCCTGTCTGGTTTGATGTTTTGGAACTCTCCTCGTTGAAATATTCCTTGACATCTTCGGCCCCTAGCCGTATGGTTGTGGGATCTCTGCGCAGCATAATGTGATGTCAACGGATGGGAGATCAACCAATGAATAGAAGGCGGTGCGTAAGAGCGGGGATTTAGTTTTTTTTACTCGTGATTTGGAATATAAACTCGGATCCACATTGTTATCATCGAACTGGCACGGGCAACTCTTCCACAGGGTTTGCACTTCTCCAGGCAAGCACCCATTTACTATGGCAGAGAGAATTGGGGCATGGCATCTACACTACAGAGGGCTCATTGTGGGGAGGTGCAAGGGAGGAGAGGTTTACGGTTACGGTTACGGTTACGGTTTACGGTTTACGGTTAACGGTTATCGGTTCACAGTTGGAGTTCACGAGAAATAAGAGATCAATGGTGTGTTACGACGAGATTGGTCAATAGTGGATTCATTTAGTGCAACGAGAGAATTGAATATGGTTGGTCAACATGGGCAGCCCTGCTATCTCAGTAGGCCTCCCCAGTAGGCCATCTCACCATGCGACCTCACCTTCCACAGTAAGGCAGGCCGGCCCTTCCAGTACGGCCTGCAAGGCTCAGCAGGCCCTCCCATTACGGCCCGCAAGGCTCATCTCAGTAGGCCGGGTCGCAAGGCCCTTCCAGCACGGCCCGCAAGGCCCTCCCAGCAAGGCCTGAAAGGCTCATTTCAGTAGGCCGGCCAACTCCATCGCCCCTAATGTATGGCAGACGATGGAGAACCCCATAGTGAAACTTTGGCAGGCAAAGTGCTAAGTGGGTGTGTGCGGTGGAGATGATAGGAGAGCAATAGACGGTAGGGATCAACCATTGGTCAAATCTTGATAATCCTTGAAGAGTAGACCAGGTGGAGATCTTGGGGCATTATTAACTGTTAGTGGTCACCGTTTCCGTTGGCCTGATTGTGTCATTTTTGGGTGGTCGAACTCAGTGTGGAACTCAGTGTGGGACACAGAGTTGTGTATTAAGCATCCTGCGGTAACTAGAGATTAATGACTAGTGAGACGGTGCAACGGAATATCTGTATTCCTATACATTACTACATAACAGATCATCACAACAGATCATACCAACAGATCACAACAGATCATAACAGATCATAACAACAGATCATTACAACATCTCATATCAAGATCTTTGATACACCATTTGCTATTGGTGCTGAACCGTACCCACTCCTGCCTTCATCATTCATTGGTGTGGAAAACAACAGCATACACTTACCGCAGCACAAACCATTGGACACACCTTGGACATACCTTGGACACACCGATACACACCTATTGGACACTCCCGTTGTAGCTTTTCCGCTTAAGGGACGGTTCACATCCATCCAAGTCATACAGCATATTTAGACACATATATACATATACACCAATTCCCTCGCATGATGTCCGAAGACTCCTGTAGGATATGCCGGTGCGAGGGAACATTGGATGATCCGTTGTATCATCCGTGTAAATGCAGAGGGTCCATCAAATACGTTCACCAGGACTGTTTGGTGGAATGGCTCGAGCACTCCAAGAAAGAGCCCAAGTGCGATATCTGTCATGTGCCATACCAGTTCACCACTCTCTACGATGACAACGTTCCCGAGCGTGTGCCAATCTGGCTCATCGTGGCCAAGTCGCTGCGCTCATTATCTGTCGTTGCCAATAATTTCCTGATTGCGCTCTCTGCGTTGCTCTTTTTGGTCATCCAGGTTCCCCTTTTCTACAAGTTTTCCGCAAGGCTCTTCACATGGATGATCGACATGAGGATGCCGTTGTCCTCCTTCAAGCTCTCTCTGTTGTTCGGAGAGGATGGCCTATCGCCACTAGGGTTGACCGAGGGAGGGATCGCCGACCACGAGGTGTTTGAGAGATCCTCCAACGTGCTCCTCCTCAAGGCATTTTTGCAGTCCACGTACTTGGACGGGTGGAAGTTCCTCATAGTGGAGGTGGTGGCGCTGCTCGTGTTGTTCATAGAACACGAGTGGGTCTCCAAGGATGAAGGCTTCGCCAACATGGTGTACCGCAGAATCGGCCCAGAGCCAAAGCGGAACAAGTTGATGGAGGTGATCGAGATGAACCTGCGGAATAACAACCTCAACGCAGAGCAGCGGCGCCAGCTGGCTGAATTCCAAGGAATGGCAATGGCGGTTGGCAATGCCCCTCAGTTCATGAGGGACGACAGAGTGGCCCAACAGCACGAGATCCAGAGGTTGGATCTCGAGAGAGTTGTTGAGAGGGAGCGGCTCAATGGTTTGAGGCAGGCGAGAGAAAGAGAGGAAAGAGAAAGAGCAGAGCGCGAAAGACAGCAGGATGACCGCATACTGCGGCATCTAAGGAGGGCAGAACATTGGCCACGTGAGGATGGTGGCAACGCACCAGACTTTGACGATATAGACGGTGATGACGAGGCAGAAGAGCAGCCCCACGCATTGTTTGGTGGCGCCGCAGCAGATCCAGAGCCCCAGCGCTGGGTTGACGATGCATTTGACATTGACAGTGATGAGGAAGAGGAGTTTCCAAGGCAAGGGGGATTCCGTTTTGGAGACGCTCTGATTGATGAGGACGATGCCCACGACGAAGAGGACCAGGACCCAGTGAGGGAAGCGGGTGATTTTCTCAACAATCTGAACAACCACCTCAATGACCATCCAGCAGCGCCAGTTATAGAGAATGCTGCAGCTAACAACAACAACGACAACAACGCATTCGATGTCAACATCAACCTTAATAATGATAACCGCAACGACGACATCTTGGTGGCCATGGACCTCACTCCTACTCTGCCGTTGAAGATTGCATGCATTGCGGATCTGATCATCTTCCTCTGGCTGGGCATGCATTACTTTGTGCCATATATGGCCGGTGTCGCCGGTCTAAAAGCCCTTCATGGGTTATCGATCGGAATATGGGAACTGTCCATTTGGCTCATTGCCAATGCCAATCTTGCCCCACACAATGTCGTTTATAGCAAGCTGTGGGAACTGGTGGTTGCCATTGCCGTTCCCCTTGCCGAGATGGTGACCAGATTCATTGGATCTATCTGGGGCGGCGTATGTGCTGGAATGGTGGCACTCCATGGATCACTGGATACACCACCTTCTCTCATTGGACACCTCCAAACCGCAGGCTCGTATGTGAACTCGTGTCTCATTGACCCCGTGGTCAATACATTCACAAATATAATCACGGGCCAATCGTATCCCCCCACGTTTGCTGAGCGTGCAGTGCCTGTTGTGACGGGTTACCTCATGTTTTCTACTGTTGTGTTTGCCATAATGGGATACCTGGAAAGAAACTGTTCGAGAGTGAACCCTCTGGCTGGCGCATACAGACAGATCTACATCTTGCTGTTGGATGTGGTTTGCACGCTTAAGGTGTTCATCATCTTTGCCATTGAGCAGCTGGTGTTCCCCGTTTATTGTGGATTCCTATTGGACTTTGTCGCGGCTCCCCTAATAGTGGAAGAGCCATATTCTCTGCTTGCAACCACTGGGGCCAGTGGAGGTATCATCACGGGATTGCTGGCCTGGGTCCTCAGGTGGTTTATGGGCACCTCCTTCATGTGTCTGTTTGCCCTCTTCATCGGTATGACGAGGTCTGAGATCCTCAGAAAGGGCGTGTTGTTCTTCATCAGATCGCCTGACGACCCAAATGCAAGGCTGATCCATGATGCTCTCGTCAGACCCATGTCGTTGCAGCTGAATAGGATCTCGCTGTCTGCTGTGCTCTACTCTGCCTTCATCCTCATTGAAATGGGTTCCGTCACCTGGGGGTTCAGGTACCTCTTCCCATACGAATTGCTGCCACTGCAGATGCCATCCCAGACGTTCCTACTCAACATGTTCCTGCTCAATGTGATGAGGTCCTACCTTGCGGTAATGACGAAGTACTTTATCAAGTTCTGGAAGCGAGCATTTGAGATCTCGTGCCATAAGCTGAGGCTCTCCTCCTTCATCCTGGATATCCCGATCCCCGAGGAGCGTGGCTCCGTGGTGTATCGCACCCCGTTCCATGCTCTGCTGGGCAGCCGTCCTGACTACACCAAGCCGATGGCATATAGGGCAACAGCTGGGCATTTCAAGGAAAATCCACTGGTGAATGCCATCTTTGTTCCAAACGGCAATTACGTCAGAGCCCCGGACGATGACAATGTGTCCCGCAAATACTTGAAGGAGCTCTTCGTCCCCGTGACAAAGGATGACAGATTGTTGGAGCATCACCCCAAGTCTGCCGCTTCCAACAAGCGCCCAGGCACGAAGGATGTTCGTGGTTACTACTCTGATTCAGAGTCCGATGTATCTCCCATTACGGGCTATGCGGTGGTGTACAGACCGCCCAATTTTGGTGTCCGCATCGTGGGGATGCTCTTGATGCTATGGGTGTTTGCAGTGTTGCTCACAGTTGCTGTTGCAGCTCTATGTGTCTTGATGTGGATCCCATTCACATACGCCATGTGCCGCTTCAAGGGTATGCCTGTGGTGGAGTTCTTCATGTCTTATCTTGTGGATGCCTCTCAATGCAGCAGTGCCACCTCTGTAACGCGGATCTCAGCTCAATGTTTCCCATGTGGTGTTTCTGTGATGCTGATGGCCCTTTACAAGGTGGACGAGTTCATTGAGGCGAGAAGAGCACACACTAGACGTCACGAGCAGAGAGTGCAACAGCCCGTTGGTGATGCCATCAACGAGAACGAAATTGATGAAATGGCAGCAGCAGAGGCTGCGGCTGCGGCTGATGTAGAAGTAGAGGTAGCGGTCGAGCCCCCTGTTGGTGCAAATGGTGGGTTTTTGCTGCTTCTCAGAGGGGTACTGGATACAGTCCTGGGAGCCCCAATGAGGGAGCTGCTAACCACCTTCATCACCAAAGCTGTGAGAACTTACCTGGTGGCTACGATCTCGACTCTCTGGCTCGGAACGGTGCTTTTGGTGCATTATTGTGCAGTAGACAAACCTATGCTGATGAGCATGGGGTACGAGCCACGCTCAGACGTGTTCAACTTCTTGTTGGACCCTGTTCTTTCCTCTGTTACCGACCCTGTGGGTTCCGAGACGGAGGTGGTTATGCTACAGAGATGGCAGGTTGCCGTTCTGGTGGCAGCGCACGGTGTGGTTGCGCTCTTCACCATTGTGCCTGCCCCTCTGGTGTTCTATCGCACTAAGAGCTTCAAGCGCACTTTCTTGGAGATGTTCAAGGTGGCCATCCCATTGGTGATGGGATTCGTGATCTGTGTCGCGTATATCGGATACAAGTTCTACACCTCGGAGTATGTTGGTGTAACATCCAGGTGGATGCTCTGGAAGATCTGTAGTGGAGAGCTGTTGTTCACGTCGCTGTATATATATGTCTGGCCCTTGCAGTTGTCGCTGTATATAGGAGAGAGGGCCATGAAGGTGGTAAAGGGCTACTTGGATAGCGTGAACGACGAGATCAAGGCAGAGTTCTACGGCAGGGGCAAGAAGTTGACCAACGTGGAAAGCAGTGATTAGTGTAAGATACATATGACTAGGTTACCATACGAAGTCTCTTGACATGAAACGTTCATAATAATCAGATATCTGTATATATTTGTATGATATATGTTATGCAATATTCACCACTCGTGGTGCATTAATAGATATCTTTTATACATCATGCAATCTCCGTTCGTTATAATTCATCCCCGACTTTGTCTCTGCTTCTTTGTCGGATTCCACTCCCTAAGGGCATCTTCTTGGGGCTTCTTTCTGCTAGTGTTATCAGAAGACCGTAATCCGGACAAAATGTCACTGATTCGCCGCATTCTCCCCTTTCTATATACATTTTGCGAGGAATCAGGTAAGCTCTTGCGATCGTCACTTGCACTTTCATACACCTCAACCACATCAGAGCCAAAAGGCTGGTTGGACTTGTCATCGTTGATCACGTGCACCTCTTTCGTCACCGATATATCGCCGTCAGCAGTCTCGGCCTCGTCTGCACCAACCGTCTCTGCCTGGGTTGTACTGTCGTCCACACTTGCAATTGGATCAGATTGGCTATTCACATCACTGCGAGTGTCATCTTCCTCTTCTACAATGGGGTCCAGAATGGCTTTGCTCTCACCGGTGTTATGTGATGCTGTAGAGATCAGTTCGTCCCCAGTAAGGTCGATACTGCGCATTCTTCTAGCAACTGGGTTGAGCTCCAATCCAGGTGCGCTTCCTCTGGTTGCATCGTGGGAGGCGCTCTTCATGGATGACTCGTTGTCTGTATTCTGGGCCTCTTCCTGTGACTCCACTGGAGTGGTGGCATCCTGGGCTATATCCGCTCCGGGATTGTCACTCTCTGAAAGTTGAGATATATCCATGGGAGCTGTATCATTCTCTGTTTGATCGGGTTGTTCTGTGTTCACGCCAATTTCAGCTCCCCCTTCATCTTCTTCATTGTCCTCGTCATCCTGCTCAGCTCCCCCTTCACCAACTATATTGTCAATATGTGGCTCCTCGGAGGAGGCAGCATGTTCGGTGTGTTGTCGGCTACTAGTTTCAGCCGAAGCAAATGGCTCTGCAGTCGGTGACTCCAGTTCTTGAGAAGACGACTGGTGATCCATAGAATCCTTATCCTCCATAACCTCGATTATTGCCAGTTCATCATCGTCATAATGCTCTTCAAATGAGTGCCGCTTATTCGAGCTATCCTTTTTAGAGGCCATGGTCAACTTACCTATGGAGTGGTAATCACCGCCCTGCTGCTTCACTTGCTCCCGCAACAACTCCAACAACTCCTCTCTCAGACCACTACGAAGCAACTCTCTCTCTACACTCTTGAAGAACTTGCTCTTCTGAACAACGGGCCGCTTCAAGTTCCACAGCGACCGGAACTGCTCCATTTGGTTGAAAAACTTGGTCACGTTGTATATCACATGGATTCCGCAATCGTTGAAATTGTTCTGCCTGGGTACGGGGCAGTTCTTCATCCTGAAATCAGAAACATCGAGCTCGACGTTGTGCTTATCCTTTGCGTATCCAATCAGGAACTTTTTGAGGGGCAAAGACACGTTGGCGTGGGCCTTACCAAGCGAATCGATCATGTATAATACGGTCTTCCTGCCTCTGGGAAGGTTCAAACGAGCCAGCTCGGGAGAGTATGCGGAACGCGGTTCGTTTAATGCTTCTTGTGGTAATTGTTCCACCTGCAACTGTTCCGCTGGTGATGCTCTTTCCGGTACTGGTTCTTCTGATGTCTCAACCTGCACGGAGTCGCTCAGCTCGCTATCAGGTCTGATCTCGCTGGTATCGCCAATATCTATGAGATCACCGGCACCCCTTCCCGACACCACCACTACATCTTCCGCACTGGTGGTTGGCTTCACATCAGGCACATTGCTGACTATCACACAGAACCAATGCAGATCATAGATGATGGGAATAACGATGAACTCTTTTTCAAAGAGAGAGTTGTTGTTTCTAAACCAAGTCTTGACATTAGCGTAGTAATCAAAATCCTCCTTATTATTGCTGCTGTTCTTGTTGCCAACGAGCTTTGTGAAGAAAAAAGTGTTCAGCAACTCAACTGAGCCAGGCGCAACCTTGCCCTCTTTAATTGCAGTTTGCAAGTTGTGCTTGAGGAAGAAATCTATGAGGGAGTCGTTGATCCAATTATTATTGTAGAGGCATTTGAAATCGGAGTTGTTCACCGATATCACCTGCTTATCGTCAAACCTGAAGGTGAGAGTGGGCTCAAAAATGATCTGCTCGCTCTCCTTGATGTGCTCGTGGGGGTCCTCGGAGAAGACACTGTTTCGGTGGCTCCTCGGGCTGCGGCTATATATATCATCGAGAGTGACTGCAGAGTTGTTTTCATCCACGTCGTTGTCATCGTAGCTCTGCTTCCTCTGGGAACGCGTCCGTATTGTTCCATTGCCATACACTTTGGAAGATGCAGAAGAACCCTTACCGTAGAACGAGGTGACAGGAATAGGAGTTCTCAGCCCATTCCCAACAGCCGGTTCTCTGGTGGGTGTCGATGCAATCGCGTGATCACTGTCAACTATCGTCTTAACGATCAGGTATAACCCCTTTGTGGATTTCATGGATTCAAGCACTCTCGATAGCCGAGCGAACTCGCCATTGGAGTGTGCGGAAACATGGCAAGTGACTTTCTGAACGAAAACCTTCTGGAAGACATCCATGCTACGCCTCGAAGACTGGTACTCCACTTTGGCCACCTGGGAAAGCGCTCTCTCGCTGACTCTTTTGGAGGTGATCAGTGACAGGGTGATGGTGGCTCCAGAGGAGGAACTAGAACCTGGAGTATGCAAAGTCACACTGTCAACTTCATGGATCTCTATAGATACAAGCTCATCCTTCACTAGCGATGGTGTTGTAGAGGTTAAACTACATATGCGAATGTACAGCTTATTGTTGCTGCTGGTGCTGCAGAGTATTAGTCCCAGATGGGTATCGGTGTGACGAGGGTGTAGTTGCATGTCCAGATCAGGGAGGACAATACGCTTCAATAGAACAGTGATGGGAAGCGGGTTAGACTGTATAACTTCGGGGATCGTCGAGGAGTGTGGTTGATCGTGGCTATTAGTTGGTGTTGCTGATGTGGTTTGCTCTGTGTGTGTGCTGTGGTGGTGACGGTGGTTGTTTGCGTCGTGGCCACTTGTGTGCTGTGTTGGAGAGAGATCGACGCGTGGTTTGTCTTTATCGTCTTCGAGGGAAAAGTACTTCGAGAGTCTTCCGCTGGAAGACGCCCTGGTGGGAGTTGTGTGCGCTGCCGAGGGCAGGTCAATTCTGCGAGGCGCTCCATTACCTTCTATTGGTGAATGTGGTGAACTAGATATACTGTTAGCAAGGGGGAACAAGGGGACCATATAAGAACAACGCTGTTTTATGTGTGTGTGTGTACTCACCTCAAAGTATCCAGGGGAACTCTTGTCTTGACCTTTTTTCTGTGCAATGAGGGGTACGACTTGGAGCTTCCGCCGGCCACAGTGCCATCTCGCACTTTGGCGCGTGTCTTCAAGGAGCCCAAGTGTAATTGCATCTAATATGCCTGGCCGTGGAGGTGTTCATGTGTTTATGATGATAAACTGTACCCTATAGTAGCCCTAAGGACTCAGATCACGAGACACTCTTCTCCCTACTGATCAACGGGATGATGATATCAATTGAGTAGCGGAGGGGCAATGGAAACAACACACGTATACTACCGGTGGTTTGTGTCTTTGTGTCTCTCCTTCCTAGAGAATGTATCTATATCCTGTCGTTGCCGTATATATTGACCATATACATTTTAATTGATATAGCATAGTCCCTATAGCATAGTCCCATATTGTAGTCCCTATAGCATAGTCCCATACTGTAGTCCCCATACTGTAGTCCCCATACTGTAAGATGTTAGTGTGTGCCATACAAAGTTCTGCATACTGTAGAAACTTATTGTATGTTCTTACTGTAATACTATATTCTCTTACTGAATTCTCATAATGTAGGTTCTTTCTATATTCCCATAATGTTTCTTTTTGTAAAATAGTGTGTTCCATATAGAAACTTCGTGTGTCCCATACTGTATTCCCTACCGTAGTCCCATACTGTAGTCCCATACAAACCTCTGCATACTGGACTAGATCGGTGTATTCGTCCAGAGGAGAGCCCATCCACCACACAGCAAATGCAAAACCAAATCATCTCGTGAGAAAATAACCCACTAACTAACAGCTAGATCACTCGATTGAAAATAACCTAATTGAAAATCACTTAATAAAACCACCACTAACCACCACTAACCACCCTGCTACCACCCTGCTACCACCCACCATTCCTTGACCGCCCCAATTCTCTTCTGCCATCTCCCTAACGGGTCATCGTTTGGGGCTGCCATCTCATCCCTCTCCCAAAACCCGGCTCAAATCTGCAGACGCTCCACCGGTATACCAAATGTTCAGTACACTCCCTTATGGAGCGGGAGTTGCCGATGACTGAAAAATTGGCCATCATCATCAGTAACGAGAGCCAAAGGCAAAAACACTGGATGCACATGTTGTGTTGGCCAAAGCAATATCTGTGTTAAACTTTTTGTATATATATATCATCAGCACAGCTCCCCGCTCCCCATCTTGTACATAATGTCTGTACCGCTTCGTGCTGCGCTCAGGACATACGCAAGGCCCAGTGCCTCTTGGAGGCATTTCTCCACAACACAGTTTGCCCTGAACGGGAAGCAAAAGACCCCGCTGCAGGTGTTCTACGAGACCTTCAGAGATGAGTGGAACAAGTCCAGTGAGCTGAAGGAGAACATCAAGGCCCTCCAGGGCGAGACTGACAAGCTCGCGGAGAGCGAGGCGTTCCAGAAGGCCAAGGAGGCGTACGAGAGCGCACAGAAGGGCAGAGGCGCGGTGTCTGAGGCGGTCAAGAAGACCGCAGAGGTGGTTGGAGATGCAACTGTCAAGGCATGGGACTCACCAATAGGAAAGGCCGCCAGAACGACGGTTAGAACAACGGCAGAGACCTTGGACAAGGCCATAGATCCCGTCAGGCACACCAGGGTGTATAAGGAGATGAGCGATGTGATTGATGACGGTAGTTCCTCGAGGTACGGTGGATTCGAGTCCAAGGAACAGAGAAGGCTCAGAAGAGAGAGAGAGCTCCAGAACCCAAACAGACCAAAGCTCGTGAAATCAAACGAGGAGGGCGGAACCGCTTTGGTCGCCACTGACCACAAGCCAACAGAGCCAAAGCTCTCGGAGAGGCTCACGTTCCTGAGCCCATCGTCGCCAGTGGGCAAAGTCTTGGCCTCGCTGAGGGAGCGTTGGGAGGAGAGTGAGAACGGTTTCATATCGCTCATCAGAACTATCATCGACAAGGTTGGTGGGTTCTTTGACGAGACAGAGAACGCAAAGGTTATCAGATCTCTCAGGGAGATTGACCCATCTTTCAACCTCGAGGCCTTCACCAAGCAGCTCAGAGAGTACATAATACCCGAAGTGTTGGACGCATACATCCAGGGTGAGGACAAAGTGCTAAAGATGTGGCTCTCCGAGGCCCCATACAACATCATCTCTGCTCAGCAGAAGCAGTACAAGGAGCAGGGTCTCGTGTCTGCTGGCCGCATCCTTGATATCAGAGGTGTTGACGTTGTGAGTGCAAAGATCTTGCCTCCAAACAATACCCCAGTGTTAGTCATTGGCTGCAGAGTCCAGGAGATCAACATCTTCAGGAAGGCAAAGACGGGTGAGATTGCCGCTGGTACCGAGGAGGACATCATGCTCTCCACCTACGCCATGGTTCTCACAAGGGTCCCAGAGGAGGTTGACATTGAGGAGACTGAAGGATGGAAGATCCTCGAGTTTGTCAGAGGCTCCTCCAGATCTTTCACTTGAGCAAGTGATGTGTATATTTGCAAAGCATTGAGTGGGCATGCTCAGAACCCATCGGTCGAGTTAGTGCTGTCCTGATCCATAGTCATTTTGTATATATAATTTTATGTTTCCACCGCTAACCCTGTTATATTTACTTCTTCGGAATCCTCTTTTTGAACGAAATCTTCGGTACAACCTTGGGAAGATCGTCTACATCCGCATCGTCAAACGTGA
The DNA here is from genome assembly GCA_030567595.1 of Kuraishia piskuri. Taxonomy (NCBI): domain Eukaryota; kingdom Fungi; phylum Ascomycota; class Pichiomycetes; order Pichiales; family Pichiaceae; genus Kuraishia; species Kuraishia piskuri. Next base: position 258,242 of record JAJLSM010000020.1, read on the forward strand.
GGCTATCCTTTTTTTCAGAAGCGTAGTCCCATGACGAAAGTTCGTGTTCACTAGCGGTCATGTCCACTTTAGAGACACTCGTACCTCGCTGAATGTTCACCTCACCGTCGTTGCTTTTTCGATTCTCCTTGGACTCCTCCACCTTTTCAACGGTGCTCCACTGCCCTACTATACTTGTCGTGAGCTGCTCCTCAGCAGCCTTTTGCTCTGCCTGATGTTGGAGTTTGAGCTGGCGTTCCTCTGCTGCCTTTTCTCTGGCCAGCTTCCTGAATATCTCGTTGTTTCCATAACCAGAGCCACTGGTATCTGGCTGCTTTGCATTTTTTGGCTTCGTCTTTTCTTTTCCCTCTACTACCCTGGTGAAGCCCTCTTCCGCCTCTACCTCCCTCTTGATTCGTTCAACCTCAGCAGCAGCGGTTTTCTTCTCTCTCTCCTCTTGCTTATTCGCATAGTGTATGTCTTTGAGCACCTTTTGTATGAACCTCTTGTGACGCGACGAATTCTCGTGTTGAAGCCGTGATATTTTGGAATCATCCACAAACTAGAGGTGTTAGCACGCTGTATGGAGAGAGCAGGTGCAATGGAGACTGATGATAGATACTTACTATAGAACAATTCTTGCACCAATACTTCCCCATGTTTGGTCTATGTAATATACTATTTGCAACCTCTCTGGGATCTATAGAGATGCAATCGCTGAAACATTCACCTATACAGTCTCAGTGTGTCATATTTCCTATATAGCTTTCTTTTCTATTTACATGCGGCTTTTCGTGCCTGAAAATATGCGATGAGCTTCCTCTTTTAGAAATTGCATATCATTCAGGCACGATGGAGAGTCTTAAACCATGACGAATACCAAAACATAAGGAGTGTATGGATAATATTCCCCGTTTATTGTTTATTCTGGTTATCGTTTGTTAGTTGGTTACTGGTCATCCGCTTCATTGGTTAGGCTGTCAACTGCGCATTACTATGGAAGCACATAGAGAGCACCGAGACGGAAGGTCTAGGGGAGAGAGACATGGGGTAGTCAGAGAGCAAAGAGGTGAGGATCGCAAATACAGGGGTCGAGAAAATCATCAAGATACAAGACATCAAAATAGCAGTTATTATAGTCACAGACATGGACACGGTCACAGAAGTCACCGGTCTCGGTCACCACATCGGAGTGGCCATCATTCTAGATCCTCTGCTTCGCGCGAGGAGGATATATTTGCTGGCTATACCATAATGAAGGAAGCGGAAGGCTCAATTCCCTCTGCCATTGCCGAAGTGAACTCTAAGTATACTGAGAAGTCAGGCACTATCCACCTGGCTAGGGAAAATGTATCTGCATTGATGGAAGGAGGCATAAAAAATATGATGGAGTCTCTCGGAGGCAGAAATGACCAGATAGTAGAAGAGGAAGTCAAGAGCAGTGTGGACAGCGCAGAACTGGAGCGATCGAAAAGTAACATAGCCAAGCCCCCTGTCAGTGAAGTTCCTAGGGGACCTCTTGATATTCCCTATACATTTGGCGATAATGGCTCTTCCTGGAGACTGATGAAGCTCAAGCGAACATACCAGACGGCCCATGAAGAGGGTACGCCTGTTGAAGACGTTGCTCTGCAACGATATGGCAGCATAATCGAATTTGATATAGCGAGAGAGGAGGAGCAGGAGATGAAAAATAGGGCCCAAAATGGTGGCCAGCATACTTTTGTCTACAAGCCCACAGGGTATCTGTCCAGAGAGAGGGGCATCTCAATTGGAGAAGCAGCAGCATCAGCAGCAGAATCTCCATCTAATAGCCAGGATGCACCTAATCTAAGAATAGTTACTCAGGAATCACTGAATGCGCTGAAGATTGACATCATGCGGCACAAGCTCAAGAGGTCACCAAAGCTGAGAGAACTCGAACAGAAGTATAATGAAATGGAACAGCAGTTCAATAAACAGACTTCGATCATGACGACATCCACTGCACCTGTCAGCGACGAGTCCATGTTGACGGTTGAAGAGATGGCCCGTAGGGAGAGGTCAACCACCAATGACAGCTTCAACAAGTCATCGATGAAGCAGATCATGGCCAACAAGAAGTTTGAGTCTGATTTAGATACCCAGGATGAGATCGCCTACAAGCTCTCTGGAGTGGCGGCACATGTGGCCAGTGGTAAGATAAGCGTAAAAGGGGCTTCGGAGAAAGAGGATCTTGACAAAGCGCATAAGATGTCTAGGCACCTCGATAGGTGTGCCTACTGTGTGGATAATGATGAAACGGCTAAGTACCATGTGCCCGTAATCTCTATGGGGACCAGCGTATATCTAAGCGTTGCTTCTCAGCCCGAGCTGACCGAGCTTGGTGCTGTTATTGTTCCGGTTGATCATGTCAAGAACAGCCTTCATTGTAGTGAAGATGCAGAGACAGAAATCCGAAACTTTATGAAGACCTTGTCGAGATTCTACTACAGTGAGCATGGAATGGGTGTGGTGTTCTACGAGAATTCCGTCACCGAGTTCAACCACGCAAAGATAGTCGCCGTGCCTGTGCCGTTGGATTACGACATGGGCTCCATAGGCGGTTTCTTCAAGCAAGGGTTCATAGAGGAGACCAACGATCTCGAGGCTCACCACCAAGTTGTTATAGATACTTTGAAGAAGAGCAAGGAGGTGGGTAAAAGGGCACTTGCCTCATTGGTAGCGAAGGAAGCACCCTTTTTCCATGTCTGGCTCAGCATCGACGGTGGTTTGGCCCACATAGTGGAAGATGCTGCTCGTTGGCCAAGGAACGATTTGTTTGCGAGGGGAGTGATTGGAGGGATGCTAGGGTTGGATGCCTTTGAGATTAATGCAAAGACGAGGGTTCCATCCGAATCAGATCAAGTCGTTGCAAAGTTTCGCAAGGGGTGGGCGAAGTACGACTGGACCAAGGAGCATGTTTAAAAATCAGACGAGTGCTGATAACGAGGATGTACACGGACTTCCCAGACACCCCAAGTACAACCATTGGGATATGTATAGATATATATAAAACATAAATTTTCAACTATTGACACGTTGGTATTATTGTCTATATTCATGCAGCCACCTTTTCCTTTTCCTTCTTCTTCTCCTTCTCCTGCTCGGCCTCCTTGGGAGTGTCCTGCTCCTCCACATCGTCCAAACTCAGCTTGTCAGTCACGAGAATGACATGGTCCTTCTCCTGCTGACTTTCGTTCTTGATCAGATTCTCCTGCTCCCTCACCACGTTCATCCTCTGTTCGTGGGTGATGTTCTCTTCGTCCACCTCGAGCTCCGTCTCGTGGTAGATCTCTTCTGGAAGTGAAGAGAGCACGGCCTCTAGTGCCTCGTATTGGGAACTGTAGAGATTGGAATCGCCATACGAGTAGGCATTGCTCAACACGAGCAGCGTACATGGGACCTTCTCTCGCAGCCTCATGTTGAGCCAGACGCCCAGCCATTCCTTGAGGTACTCTGGCGAGACGCTATAACTCCTCAAGCCACGGGAGGCACAAACGGACTGCAATTCCTGGACCGTAAGAGAGTCGACACCTTCGTAGTCGATGAGCTTGTCGTCATTTTTGATCTTCAGCAACTTGTGCCTGATTCTGTATCTCAAGATCTGATCAGAGCCAAATGGCTTTAGGTTGATGTACTTGGCCATTGCCACCAGCACGGATCTCGACAGGTTGTCCAGAACCAGATCATCCTTGAACAGCCTCGACACTCTAATCAACTGCTCGCGGGAGATCTCCTCTTTAGAAGAGCTTCTGATCTTACCATAGAAGTCCTTGAAGTCGGCCTTCTGCTCGTCTGTGATGTTGCTGGGTAGCTTGACGCTGTTGCGTGTGGAGCGAAGCACTTCAGAAACTTTACTCCTCGTCTTCCTCAGGAGTTTGAGCTTTTTCTCCTTATCGAGTTTGCTTTCATAAGTGGAGGGCAAGAGGTTGGGGAACAGCTTGAGCGCGACGGGCAGCAAGAGCTCGGCAAAGGGGATCAGCACAAACATCGCAAAGGGGAACAGCCTCATGATATCACTGGTGGTGCGCTGCAACTGCTTGAACTCTCTGCGGGTGAGTTCGTAGCCCGTGGCCATTTTGATCAAGAGCTTTGAGGAGATTCTGATCTCCAGCCCTAGAAGTTTGGTGCCACCCCAGTAGTGTTTTGCTTCATGTTTCACCTTCTCCCATAGTGTCTTTTGGGGCTGTGCGGAGGCAGGTATCTTTGCATCAGCGGCATTAGGAGCCACCACAGGCGATTGATGATTGCCAACCGCAGAAGCCTGTACGGGCTTCGGCTCCAAATTTGTGGAAACCTTGGATGAGTTGAAACGAATGCCCACTGGGTACACACATAGCCTGTGGGGACTCTGCGACAGCCTGGCGTTAGGCAACAGCCTAGCACCTAGGCCCACCAATCTCCTGGAGAACATTTTCCCAGAGAGGTTGTATCTATATATCTATACAGACGTAAAGTTGGGTATATAAATGTGAAATGCAGATCAAATCTTATATTAACCAAATACTCATCCTCCAGATAATCTCGGCAATCGGCACCAGCAACTGTTCACCTCATCTCTCATCTCTGCTTACTTAACTATGTGGGCTTAACTATGTGGGCTTAACTATGACGGTTACCATGACGGTTACTAGACGGTTACTAGACGGTTACTCTGCGGATAACCATAAGGTTAGTTACCATGACGGTTACTAGACGGTTACTATGTACTGTAAACCATGAGGGTTAGTTACCATGACGGTTACTAGACGGTTACTAAACGGTTACTATGTACTGTAAACCATGACGGTTAGTTACTATGAGAATCCACTATAACAGCTAACAGGATGAATTACTAGCACTTTGGCATATAACGAGCAGTGAAAGGCATGATATTTTCTAACCATAATTGCCACTCATTACATTTCCATTGGCCATCAGGATCACATGTAGATAATAGAATCCGTATATGTTATGTGTAACACCTTTCTACTGTTGCTTCTATATGCAGTCCCCCACTAAGTAACGCTCTCGGACTCCACAGCTGAGCTCATCACAGATGCCAACAGGTTTAGCAAGTGGTGAAATGGTCTCGCACTGCAATTTCACAATTGTGAGCACCAACATATAAATGGTGCTGCACTCCCATTTACCAGGTTTACTCTTCTTCCACTTTAAAAGAATATTGGCCCAATGTACTGCCTGCCCCGTGTAGTTGGGTGGTCTCACCTCCTTCTAGTAATCCCAGAGTGCTCATCGGATTCCAGTACCATGTTTACCCTTTGCCCTGGAAGTTACGCACACCACGCAAAATACTGCGGGCCGCACACTACCATTATTTTACAGATAGTGAAAAACCAAAATGTCTAGTGTATGTATAGGAAAGAGAGTGAAAAGGGTAGACACTTGACACTTTACCTGATCATTTCTCTGGCTCAGCTGTAACACACAACATGGCCAAGAGAAAGAGAGACCAGGTTGTTGCCGAAGAGCGCACAAGCGGTGCTGTTTCTGTTGTTGCTGCTGCTCAGGCAGGTGCCCAGCAGGATACCGTGCAAGATGAAGAGCTTGGTAGCAGTCCGGGCCATTTTGCAAATGGTGACGACTCCGAAGGTGTCAATGGTGAAAATGAGGACGATAACAAAGACGAAGCAGAGTCTGACGAAGAAGAAAACATAGACAAGTTGCCTGCCAAGAGGACCAAGGCCCAGCTGTCTGCTCAGGATGTGCAGATTGCTCGGGAAACCGCAGAGCTGTTCAAATCCAACATCTTCAAGCTCCAGATCGATGAGCTCATTAAGGAACTCAGGTTGAAAACGACAAACATCACTTTGATTGAGAAGGTACTACATAGACTCCACGACGTTATGCAGCAGATCCCAGATTCCCCAGAGCTATCACTGGCAGAGGCAGAACAGCATTTCCACTCCAGCAAGCACAAGGTGGCCATCCCATTCCCCAACCCAAAGCCTGTGTCCGCGAACTTCAAATTCCAGTACTTGGCGCCCAGTGACGTGTCTCTTGTGGGTTCATTTGGTCTCAAAACGGGCATCCAACATCCACAGGGCGTTGTGGCTGATGTGGCCCTCACCATGCCCAAGGAGCTCTTCTCACCGAAGGACTACCTCAACTTCAGAGCGCTCTACAAGCGTGCATTCTACATAGCATATCTGGCTGATAACCTCACAACACTCGCAAAGAAGAACCACCTCCCTATAAAAGTGTCCTATGAGTTTGTCAACGGCGACAAGTTGTGCCCCGCTGTGCACATAGAGGGTATCACCCCAACAGCACCACACCCAGAGGATCTTTTGTTTGCAAAGACCAAATTCTCAATTAGGCTGTTGGTTGGTTTTGAGCACGGCCTGTTCGACGCAAAGAAGCTCTTGCCCGATAAAAACTGTATTAGAGTGCAGGCCGCACCAGATAGCAACGGTAAGCAGGACCCCAGCTCCTTGCCTCCAACCCCGCTGTACAACTCCTCCATTCTCTCCTCAACCACCTATGAGCACTATCTCAAGTACCTCTACACCACCAAGAAGTCTGCCGAAGCCTTCAGGGATGCTGCGGTCCTGGGAAAGCTGTGGCTCATCCAGCGTGGGTTCTCATCCAACATAGCCTCGGGTGGATTTGGACACTTTGAATTTGCCATGCTGATGTCTGCTCTGCTGCAAGGCGGTGGTGAAGAGGGAAACAAGATCCTTCTACATGGGTTCTCATCCTACCAGCTGTTCAAGGGTACCATCAAGTACCTTGCAACACAGGATCTCCTGGGTGGTTATCTGTCATTCAGCTCCCAGACTGGCGAGCGTAGCTCAAGGTTCAAGAAGGGGGGGTTTAACGTTCCAACCATCTTTGACAAGACTACCAAGATTAACATCCTCTGGAAGTGTAGCAGGACGTCGTACGAGATGCTGAAGAAGCAGGCAGCAGAGACGCTTTTGCTCTTGAACGATGTGGTGAAGGACCGTTTCGATGCAATCTTCATGCAAAAATGTTCGGACCCTGCACTGAGGTATGATCTCTGCTTGGAGGTGCCACTGAACGTGCTGGAGTTTGACGAAGCCTTTACCGCATACGACAAGATATCCTTCCTCACCTATGAAAGGTACTTCATCAACAAGGTGTACAAGGTGTTGACCAGGGCATTGGGACCCAGGGCAACAGCTATCGGCATCACCCTCATCAATACCCAGACTCGTTTCCCGTTGCACAAGCGTAAGCCTGCCAAGAGCCCAGACACCTCTGTGCACATTGGCATTTTCCTCAACCCTGCTGAGTCCGAGAGACTGGTCACGAGGGGCCCAGACAATGAGGATGAGGACAACGGCGAGATCTTCCGCTCCTTTTGGGGCAGCAAGGCCTCTCTAAGACGTTTCAGGGACGGTACCATCCAGAACTGTGTGGTGTGGCAAAACGTGACCAACGAGCCTTTGGTGTTGTCCATCATCAAATACGTGTTCAAGATCCACCTCTCTGAAAAAGTAGCCAACAGCCTTGTCACCCGCAGCAGCCATCTGCTGAGCCAACTTCCATTGCCAATGTTGGCTGCCTCTTCACAGCAATCGATCCTGTCACTGGCGTCATTCCAAAACGTGACCAATGCATTTAACTCGCTCACCAAGGTGCTCTCCGGAGTGGAGCTGCCCATTGCCATCAAGGCGGTGCTTCCTGCTTCATCTGCAATGCGCAATTCCTCACTGTTGCAGCCCGTGCCGTTTGCTGTTGGTAACCCTGATTTCTTCAACGAGGCCGTTGTACAGTTTGAAACCAGTACCAAGTGGCCGGATAACGTGGTGGCTCTCGAGAAGACCAAGACGGCCTTCCTGTTGAAGATCAGCGAGTACCTGAGGGAGAACCGTGAAGGTGGTTCATACCAAACTTTTTTCACTAGGGACACCAGTATCCCATACAATGACTCTGTCACACTACTGCACATATTGACCCCTGAAGGGTTTGGTTTCTCCCTGAGAATCCTCACAGAGAGAGATGAGATCCTCTACTTGCGAGCTGTTGAAAACGCGAGCGAGAAGCAGAAGTCTGTTGTTGAGGATGTGTACCTGCAGTTCAACAGAAAGTACATTGGTGCCATCAAGCACCACCGCACCATTTCCTCTTTGTCATACCACTTCCCACAGTACTCGGCAACCGTTAGACTGTTCAAGAGATGGATCTCATCGCAGCTATTGACCAAGCACTTCAGTGATGAGATCTTGGAGCTGCTGGTGATGAGGGTGTTTGTCGACCCTGCTCCTTTCTCCGTTCCCGGAAGTCCTGAAACTGGCTTCTTGCGTGTGTTGCATTATCTCAGCAGGTGGAACTGGAAGGAGGATCCGCTTATCCTGGACCTCAGCAAGGATGGTGCGGTGTCCTCTACCGTCGATGGCGGAGTGGAGTCAGATTCGTATGTGGAGCGTATTAGCGATCGCCTGACTCTTCAGATGCACCAGACGATGAGTGGCAACTTTGAAGCTGTGCGCAAAACTGATCCTTCGGCTATGAAACTGCAGTACTTTGTTGCCAGTAAGGACGATCCAAGTGGTAAGCTGTGGACTAGCGGCATCTCTCTTCCTGCTGCTGGCAGGTTGACGGCGCTGTGCAAAGCGGCAATGGAAATCATCGGTACCAATGGTCTCACTGCGTCTACTGTCAAGCTGTTGTTTACCACTCCTATCAAGGATTACGACTTTGTGGTGAGAATCAAGAGCGATGTTGAAGCTGGTGACAGGGCCATTTTGAGCGGTGTGTTGCCTCCAGGCAGCTTCAAGAACCTGGTTGCCAATCTGAATAGCTACCCAGACTTGGCAGAATCGGTTGATCCTGTGGTTGGTTACCTCGATGAGCTGGAGAACAGATACGATAACTCCATAATGTTCTTCAGCGGCAAGTACAATGGTCTCAGTGATACGGGTGAAGCTGTCATTGGAGGTTTGTTCAACCCTGCCTCCTTGGGTAAGAAGAAGTTCAAGATCGGCCTGAGGTTCAACTTCCGGCCAGAGGAGGGAGAACAAGTTGAAATCAACAAGGCTGCCATTCTGAATGAGATTGTTTCTCTGGGTGGTGATTTTGTCGAAGGTGTTACTCTCAAGAAGTGATTGCGCTTCTTTGTAAATGTAGGGTATTGTAATAATAATAGCATAATCCCAGTTTATGTTTTTTTTTGCAAAGTAATGACCTACCAGGGCTCTATAGATGTAGACTAAATCAACCCCACACCTGCGCGTGCCAAGTATCTGCATGAAGTACATGTTTTATTATAGCTGAGAGATTATTTTTAATGGTAAATTTGCTCATCCCATAATATTTCTTTCCGTGTTTTGAAATTTTTCTGGAAATAGGTCTTTTTCGCACTAATGCAGGAACAATGCAGGGTATAAGCTTCTATGCATTAGCTCGAAAAGCAAACACACCAAAGAAAAAGAAAGAACATGATGTGTAAATTTAAATCGTAATCTTCATTAATCATAAATATTAGTACACATAGATCAGAGGTGTTGGATCAATAGTCATCAAAGCGGCTCTTATCCCTTCCCAGAATGCCCAATCTTTTCAAAATGATTCGCTTCACCTCAATCTCTTTAGTCGTACGACGTGGCTTATACAGAAACAGAGGACTATCTTCCTCTTCCTTATGATCAGTAGGATGTTCTCCACTCCTGACAAACTTACTTGCAAGGAATGCATTTGAGCTGACACTTAACGGATCTGGGGACACTTGACGGGATTCCTCAGAAGATGGCACAGGAGGAGGTGTCGCACGCTCTTGGATCCCATCGCTCACGAGATTCAGAAACACCCTTGCTATTCTGTTGAACTCTGCTTTCTCATCATCGTGCAAGATATAACCCGAACCGTTCACAATGGAGTGAAGATACAGTTGATAATTGAGACGCCTTTGAAGATCGTTCTGATATGGCTGCACAGACATTTTGATTGCCCTCTGGGCATCTTCCTTGGATAGAGCATAGGGCGCGTCTTGCTTCGATAGAGAGTAGGGAACATCTTGGTCATCGGCATCGGCACTTTGGTCAACCTCCTCACCGTCATCTTGTCTATCGATATTGTAACCTCCTACATATGTTGAATAATCATCGTCATACGACCAGTTGTGGGGTTCCTGGGATATTTGTGATGTTTTTCCTCTGGCCATCTCCTCGATAATCTGATTGGTGGGTCTATGCTGTGATGCTACACGCTTCTCGTGTGAGACCGCATTGACATTCCTGTAGGCGTAATTCTCAGGTACCGGTGGCAGCTTGACCGTTGTGCTTCTGTCTTCATCTGGAAAGAGAAGTTTATTCTCCTCAACAGACAATCGTACGAACCTCGTAAAGAGGGGATCCATTATGACGCCTGGTTCACCCTCGGCCGTCTTCTGAGAAAGCCTCAGCTTTGTAGTGACGAATTTCAGCTTGGTGTCGAGGTTATTGATCTTCATGCGGCTCCTCTTTACCGGCTGCAACACCACCGGTGATGAACCTTCTTCATTATCATCTTCAAACTGCAGCGTTACATTTGGCTTCCGTTTCTTGACTGTGGGCTTGGAAATGGGCTGTGGGGTACAGGCAAGACTTTGCCTGTCGTGTGTGGGCTGGACAACACTTGCAATTGGGACAGCAGGCGCACTATTTCTGGATCGGAACAACATGTTGACCCAAGATTGGCCCCATCTTTGAATTGCCTTATAGTTCCTCACTATCTGCAGCGACCTATTGGCCTCCTTCTCTTCAAACTGCACATCTTCGTCGTCTTGTAAAGTAGATAGCACCTTGTCCCTGTTGAACTTTTTAAAGTCAAACCGTTTCTCCTGGGTGCTGACAAACGATATTGGCACAAAGTCACCATCATCCTCTTTGCCTCTGAAGTTGCTATCGTATCTGAGATTCGTGACGTGAGGTCCAATGTTGTCCTCTTCTGTTGTAGAAGAGTGAACCGCAGAGATGGGAGTTCCAAAGAAGTCGACATCGGATGTAACATCCCTCCTGGCCCGTCGCACTGTGGTCCTCTCCATTGGTGTTTTGATGGTTCTAGATAAACCAATGGCATGTAATGAGCTTTCAATGAGAACATAAACATAGACAGTGAGGACAGATAATGGCGGATAATGAAAAGATTCACTCTCCACTTTATGCATACTTCACATCTCTCATCCCATGCAGATGGCATCTCATGCATGAGCACGCGTCTTCAGTACAATGTGGATGAGAACAAGAGGTGTTGATCAAAGTATTTGCTGGAGGGTTTCACTAGGAGGTGTTGAGGGATATTTTTGCTTTGAGCAGAGTAACGATGGTATATATTTAGGGTAAAATACTATGGTAGTAGCATTTATGGTTTTTCGCATGTGGTTGTTGACTAATCAATGGGATAAGATGTAGTATTAAAAGATACCATGACCAAAATATAATTCACAGTATCATAGTTGATATTCAGAAGAACACTACACCAAGAGATCTCATACTAGGAGTATGCAGTAAACCAGCATGCACTCCACATTAAAATACCCATGAACAACTAGAAGCATAAACTTTATCTATTAACGTAGATTGCAGTTACAAAGAGATACAACACAGCAGACTGTAAAACAGTCTGCTGTACATCCATCAGGAAAGCTCCATCAAGATAATGCAAGAGGTGGTGAAGCATCAACTCCATTACCGGAAGCGCACAACCAACAACAGCCTTGCATGTCAGTTATGAACGTCAGCCGTTGCCCTTTCTGGGAGCAGTCAGGAGTGGAGATGCGTAAAGTTCCACTCCAGTAGACACAGTAGTGGAGTTGCTGGCAAACCCGACGAAGCTGGCAAACCTGCGCAGGGAGCCAATGGGATGGTGATGACGTGAATCAGCAATGGCCAGCTGGTTGGGTTGTAATTCCAGACAGGGTTTGACAGGACACCAAATGGAGGTGAATGTCATTGAACAGTCACTGGAGTTGCCAGAGGAGGGCGCCTGGTTGACAGTGGAGGACACCATGTTGAGGTAAATTCCCACCGAGCAAAGGAGGGCTTGAACAGCTGGAACATGGGCGCCCTCAGAGTTCAGCGTTGTCGAGGAAGAAGTAGTTGCCGCTGAGCTTCTGCTCCTTGTCCATCTGGGAGTCCATCTTGTTGATTCTTGGTCTGAAGGAGTTGGGGTCTCTTCTGAAGGTGACGTTCAAGTTCTTGAGGAACCTGTTGCAACCGGTGAGGAGAGACTCGGCCTTTCTGGCAACGGCCGCCTTGGAGGGCTGACCTTCAAACACCATCACCTTGTCGGCCATGTAGGTGGCCATGATGAAATCGTGCTCAACGATGAAGGCGGTCTTCTTGGAGTGGATGATAAACCTTCTGATCACCTTGGAGCAGATGATACGCTGCTCGGAGTCGAGGTAGGCAGAGGGCTCGTCGATCAGGTAGATGTCGGCCTCAACACCAAGCGACAGCACGATGGCAACTCTCTGCAGCTCACCACCAGACAGGTGCTGCACCTCCTGGTCGATGATGTCGTCGATTCTCAGTGGCTTCATGACATCCGTGTTGAACTGTGGGTGGAGGAAGGAGGCTCTGATCTTCTTGAGGAAGAGCTGTCTAACGGTACCGGTGAACTTTGGAGCAATCTTCTGGGGCTTCATGGACACGTTGAGCTTTGGAGCCTTGGAGCCCTGGTCTGGCTCGATGGCACCGGCCAAAAGACGACACAACGTGGTCTTACCGGTTCCGTTCTCACCCATCATGACGATGATCTCCGAGTCGGAGAAATCACCAGCCTCCACGGTGAGCTTGAAGTCACCCTGGGTCTTGGTCATCTTGGGGTAGTTGTAGGCTCTTGTCTGGTCGATGATCATGTTGTCAGAAGCATCGGCGAGTCTGAACTGCAAGGACTCCTGTCTGAATCTCAGGTTCTCGGTGGGGATGTGACCGTCGAGGAAGATGTTGATACCTTCTCTCACTGAGGAGGGAAGCGTCACAACACCATAGACAGATGGCACACCGTACAGGATACAGATGAAATCGGAGAGGTAGTCGAGCACGGACAAATCGTGCTCAACGACGATGACATAGCAGGTTGGGTGGAGCAACGATCTGATGATCTGAGCAGCATTGAGTCTCTGCTTGACATCGAGGTAAGAAGATGGCTCATCAAACATGTACACGTTGGCGTCCTGGACACACGACATACCAATGGCAAATCTCTGGAGCTCACCACCAGAGAGCTTGGCAACCTCTCTCTTGAGCACGTGCTGGAGCTCGAGCACCTCGATGATGCGCTTGGCCTCGGCACTTCTCTCGAGCTTGGCCTTGAGCAGCTCGCCAACGGTGTTGACTGGGCCCTTGATGGCTCTTGGAATGTTATCAACGTACTGTGGCTTGATGATGGCCTTGATATCGTCCTCGAGGATCTTGGTGAAGAAGTTCTGCAGCTCGGAGCCTCTGAAGTACTTGAGGATCTCCTCCCAGTCTGGAGGGTCGTCGTATCTTCCAAGGTTTGGCTTCTGCTTACCGGCAAGGATCTTCAGTGCGGTGGACTTACCGATACCGTTGGTACCGACAAGACCAAGCACCTGACCTGGTCTGGGGGTTGGCAGTCTGTGCAGCTTGAAGGAGTTGGCAGAGTATCTGTGGGTGACCTGGGACTCAAGGTTGGTTGGCAGGTTGATGATGTTGATGGCGCCGAATGGGCACTTCTTCACACAGATACCACATCCGATACACAGGTTCTCGGAGATGAAGGCGATCTTGGAGTGGGCCTCCACCTCAATACACAGCTTTCCCGTCTTGACCACTGGACATGCCTTTCTGCATTCCTGACGACACTTCTTGGGCTTACACTTATCGTCCGAGACGATAGCGATACGCGTGTTCTTGTCGGACATTTTTCGCTATTTGGTTGGAACAGCACACTGGAGGGAGGTTAAGTAAAAAAAGACTGCCCGCTCATAAACACAAACCAATTATACTCTAAACGAATCCACTGTGCTCGCGCAAACACACACTCGACTCTCTCCTCCCCATACATTCACCACCGTACACCACCAAAACTCAGCTGCGCTCACTGTGTAGGATTTTTTTTTTCAGTATGGGCTTTACACGACCATACAAACGCGACAGACTGTCAGAAACCGACGGGCACAAACTGTGGGTAGAGTGTCTATTATGACGGGTAACAGGGGATGTGGGCGTAAGCAGAAACCCACAATGGTGATTGGCAGTGGGGGGCCACTACAGTGGGGATAGGGGGGGCCACTACAGTGGGGATAGTAGGGGGGCCACTACAGTGGGGATAGGGGAGGATAGTCGAGGATAGTTAGAGGATAGTAGAGCCTGGCCAGTTGAGCGTGGCCAGTAGACCGTGGCCCGTCTAGAATGTCGTGGCCCGTCTAGAATGTCGTGGCCTAGCAGTACCTCGTGGCCTGCATTTGCACTCTGCGTAATTATGAGAATGATCAGCAAAAGCACCCCCTCCATCCCATGCTGAGAAATACTTACAACCATAGGCCTTGTTCTCTCCATTTAGCAGCTAAGCTCCTTAAAGCGCAGGGGTCTTGAGGAATATATAGGAGAGGAGCCCCACCCCCTGTCTCTCTCTTCTGTATTGTTTACAATAGGCGAGGCACAGAGAAGATTGTTTGTATAGTTGATTTGGTTTTTTTTTTTTTTTCCGCTCCTTGACTTTTTTTTTTGGCTGTTCCATGTTCAAATACACACCTTGTTTATTTTCGTTGTGTTACTTTCTCACTCGATCACTGTTTTGACCTGCTGGCTGTTGTCTGTTAGTGGAAACACTGCACAGTTGTTGTTGTGTATGTGTATATATATGTGTGTGTGTTTATCACTGTTGATGTCATGCCATGGTGTTGCACCAGTTTCTTTGTTTGCGGTGTTGTGCATCCTACCAATTGATAACCTAGGTGTGGTGTCATGTGTTGGAGCAAGCAATCCCCAGTCACTGTACAGCTGCTTTTTGCAGTCGCGTGTGGTGGTTTGATGTTTTTGTCTATGATGGTCATATACCCAAATGGACCATCACTGTATTTGCAGCCACGTCATTCAAGGTTATAACTATTGTGTGATGTCAACATCATCATAGTGTCCATCACTCAGCCTACTAACAATCTATATACCCACGCAACCTTTGAGGTGTATGGTGAGATGGTGATTTGAGATATGAAGGAGATCGCCGAACCGCGTATTCTTCCCCACACGGGTGGAGTGGTGTTTGGTTTTTGGACATATCAGGGAAGAGTGTTTGCAGGTCAATGACTCCCCATCCACACACACACACACCGTTGCCAAAGATGAAAGGACACAGAGACAGGTGTTGCTTTGTCTTTTCAGCTTTTGGCCCCTCGGCTGTTGTACAAACTGGAGAGTTGTCGGTGTTTATGGATCCACTTGTCCTACAGAGTCATCAACCAACCCACTCGGTTGGCAATGCACACCAGCCCTCCCCACGTCACCACAACCATCCACACCATCGATGGGAATCTCCAATGTTCATCAGTTTCCTCCGTGCCACTGCTCCCTATTGCGTCAACGTTGTCTAGATATTTATTTCCATTAAAAAAATCAATAAATCCCTCTCCCTTGCTCCCAATTAACTCCCCGTCCACAACCCCCTAATTGGCAGATCTCGTGCTCTCCCAACTCTTTTTGCCGTAAAAAATCAACCGTCCCCGTCTCCCCCATGCGGGCACCCACCGCTAATCCCTGTGCATGTTAGCCGAGCCCCAATAGAGGTGGTATATGTGATTGATTGTGGTGAAAGAATCACACTCAAGTGTTATACAAGTATTGCAGTCCCTTGTCAGTAAGCCGATTTACGTTCCAGGACATTGCTTGGTTGTTTTTTGGCTTATTTTTCACCCCTCCTCGGTTACCCACACACACACTGCGCGCGTGGGATTTGCAGGCCGAGAGAGAGAGAGAGAGAGAGTTGTTGGCACGCATATATATAAATTGCTTGAGTTTTGCTCCATTTTCAGCTTCACCAGAGGACGAGAGCCTGTTTGGCCTTTGATCATTTTCATTATTTTTTTTGGCTTGCCTTGAAGGCATCTACTTGTATATTACCGATCCTGCCGTGGTGCACACGCACACACGCACACGCTCACACAGCACGGCTGAACGCTTTCGATCAAGTACCTAGAGATCAGATATATCAAAAACACAACCAAATACGCATACATCTTTTCAATGTCTGACGATTTCAGAGAGGATATAGAGAGGAACCCCGAGCTGTATGGTCTGCGTCGGTCTCGAAGGGCCCATATCCCTCCGCCTTCTGCCTTTGTCGAAAGCTCTGATGACGAAGACGTGAAGCCCAAGCGCAAGGGAAGGAAGGCCAAAGCACAGAGACAGGATTACTCAGACATAGGGAGTGATGATGACGACGACGACGACGATGACGACGATGACGACGAAGAGGAATTCGTGGTATCCACAAAGAAGAGAAAGGCTGTGTCATCCAAAACGAGGTCCTCCAAGTCCAAGAAGAAGGCGCATACTTCGTCGGCACGTGACTATGCCAGTGAGGTGAGGTTTTCCACCAGAAACAACAAGACTGTTAACTATGCTCTCGAAGATGACGAGGACGAGTTTCTGGAGTCCGAGCCGGAGACTTATGAGTACGAGGGCGGCGGCGCCGATGCATACTCTGCCGAAGATGCCTACTATGAGACAGATGCCGACCAATATGTGATAGATCAGGTGATGGACCACCGTGTTGTTGGTGAGGCAGAGGATGAAGAGGCAGAGATTGAAAAGGCCAAGCAGGAGCTGGAACAGAACGAGGATGGCGAAGGACATGGGCATAACGGCTCTGTCGCCAAGACGCCTAAGCCAGAGCTCACGGGTGATCCCAAGCTCGACTACGAGTTCAAGATCAAGTGGATGGAGACATCCCACCTCCACAACACCTGGGAGTCGTATGCCAGCCTCAAGGAGTACAAGGGTATCAAGAAAGTGGACAACTACATCAACCAGTACATAGTGTTGGACCACGAGATACGCAGCGATCCCTACATGACGAGGGAGGACATCGAGGCCATGGATATAGACCGGGATAGGCGGAAAGAGGAACTCAAGGAGTTCACAAAGGTGGAGCGTATCGTTGACTCCGAGAGGGTGTCGGAGGACGGCCGTTCTGTGCTCAAGTACCTTTGCAAGTGGAAGAGGCTCGGCTACGACGAGTGCACTTGGGAAGATGCAGAGGCCATTGTGGCCATTGCGCCATTGCAGGTGAAGCAGTTCCAGAGCAGGAGCAATTCCAAGATCTTGCCAACGCTCTCGGCCACATATGGCAACAACCGCCCCCGTTTTGAGAAGCTTGTGTCGCAGCCGCCCTTCATCAAGAACGGTGAGCTCAGAGACTTCCAGCTGACGGGTCTCAACTGGATGGCCTTCCTGTGGTCGCGTAACGAGAACGGAATCCTCGCCGATGAAATGGGTCTCGGTAAGACCGTCCAGACCGTTTCGTTCCTCAGTTGGCTCATATACGCCAGGAGGCAGAACGGCCCGCACCTGGTGGTTGTCCCCCTGTCCACGGTTCCCGCATGGCAGGAGACGTTTGAGAAATGGGCCCCGGAGCTCAACTGTATCTATTACATGGGTAACACCAAGGCCCGTAAGATGCTCAGAGACTACGAGTTCTACAACGGCAGCACCAAAAAGCCAAAGTTCAACATCTTGCTCACCACATACGAGTACATCCTCAAGGACAGAAGCGAGCTGGGCTCATTCCGCTGGCAGTTCCTTGCGGTGGACGAGGCTCACCGTTTGAAGAACGCGGAGTCGTCCCTGTACGAGTCCCTCCGGGACTTTAAGGTGGTGAACAGGCTGCTCATCACAGGTACGCCTCTCCAGAACAACATCAGGGAACTTGCTGCTCTTGTAAACTTCCTCATGCCTGGAAAGTTCTCCATAGAGGATGAGATTGACTTTGCCGCACCCGATGAGGAGGCTGAGAGATACATCAAGGACCTGCAGAAGAAGATCCAGCCGTTTATCCTCAGAAGGCTCAAGAAGGACGTGGAGAAGTCTCTCCCCGGTAAGACGGAGCGTATCTTGAGAGTCGAACTGGCAGATCTGCAGACCCACTACTACCGTAACATTTTGACGAAGAACTACAGCGCTTTGAATGCGGGTGCCAAGGGGCCCCAGGTGTCGTTGCTCAACGTCATGGCAGAGCTCAAGAAGGCATCGAATCACCCATATCTGTTTGACGGCGCGGAGGACCAGGTGCTTGTCAAGGCGGGCGGCAGTTCGCGAGAGAACATCTTTAAAGGGATGATCATGACTTCTGGTAAGATGGTGCTGTTGGACAAGCTCTTGACGAGGCTCAAGAAGGATGGCCATAGGGTTCTCATCTTCTCGCAGATGGTGCGGATGCTCGACATCCTCGGGGACTATCTGAGCATTAAGGGTTACAAGTTCCAGCGGCTGGACGGTACGGTTTCGTCGGCGAGGAGACGTGTTGCCATTGACCATTTCAACGCCGAGGCATCGCAGGACTTTGTGTTTCTTTTGTCGACGCGAGCCGGAGGTTTGGGTATCAACCTCATGACCGCAGACACCGTGATCATCTTTGATTCTGACTGGAACCCACAGGCAGACCTACAGGCGATGGCCAGAGCACACCGTATTGGACAGAAGAACCATGTGATGGTGTACAGGTTTGTTTCGAAGGACACCGTTGAGGAAGAGGTTTTGGAGAGGGCCAGGAAGAAGATGATTCTGGAATATGCCATCATCTCTCTGGGTATCACAGACAACGGCAACCGTTCCAAGAACTCTAAAGCAGAGCCATCGACCGGGGAACTGAGCGAGATTCTGAAATTTGGCGCTGAAAACATGTTCAAGTCCAACAACGATAACCAGAAGAAGCTAGAGGATCTGAACCTGGACGACGTGCTCGAGCATGCGGAGGACCATATCACCACTCCCGATCTTGGAGAATCCAACCTCGGTGGTGAAGAGTTCCTGAGGCAGTTCGAGGTGACGGATTACAAAGCGGACGTTGAGTGGGACGACATCATCCCTGCAGAGGAGCTTCAGAAGCTCAAAGAGCTTGAGAAGAAGCAGGAGGATGACAGGTTCTTGCAGGAGCAGCTTGAGATGTACTCAAGGAGAGCAGCCACGCTGAAGAAAATGCACGACGGCACAGGGGTGTTTGGCGGGGACGATGACGACAGCCGTGATGACAGCGATGCGGACCGTGGTGGTGCAGGGGGGCGCAAGGGCAAGAGGGGCAGGCGTGGTGTTGACTTTGACCGTCTGGTTGAGCGTGAGGTGAGGAGCTTGTACCGGGCCATTTTGAGGTTTGGTGATCTCACTGACCGGTGGGACGAGCTGGTGGAGGACGGTACCTTATCCAACAAGAACCCTCAGTTGCTGAAGGAGTGCTACAACAAGCTTATGGAGACCTCCAAACAGCTCGTTGCGCAGGAAGAGGAGACAAGGAGCAAGAACATGGCGGAGCTGGAGAAGAAGGCAATGGAGGAGAAGCAGAGGCTGTTGCTGGCCAGGGCAAACAACCCTGGCGAGAAGGACGGCGTGAGCTCTCCTGGTACACCCTCTACACCATCAGCTGCAGAGACGCCTGCGATGGCGCTGTGGATGCTGAAGCGTAAAGAGCGGAAGGCTGTTTTGTTTGAGTATGACGGCATCAAGAATCTGAACGCTGAGCTTCTTCTCCAGAGACCGGCAGACTTGAAGGTGCTGAAGGATGCGATGCCGATAAACAACATCATGGAGTTCAAGTTTGCCAGGGCGCCTAGGCCCGTGCACAACTGGAACTGCGACTGGACCGAGCGTGACGATGCCATGCTGCTCATTGGAGTGTACAAGTTTGGCTACGGTGCATGGCCACAGATCAGAGACGACCCTCTATTGGGATTGCAGAACAAGATGTTCCTGGAGTTGCCTCCATCGACGGCGACCAAAGAGGAGCGGGAGAAATTCAGCAAGCGCACTCCAGGGGCGGTGCACCTGGGCCGTCGTGTGGATGCGTTGTTGAACCATCTCAAGGGTGGAGACGATAACGACGACGGCGGTGCTGGCGAGACGACTGTCAAGAAAGTGAGACGTCCTAGAAAGCTGCAGACTCCCGAGTCTGCAGGCAACGATGGGGGTGCAGTTTCTGGAGGTGGTGTCACAGATGGATCCAACGGAAGCGGCAAGTCCACACCACGAGCCAAGGTCAAAGCCGAGGTCCAGGCCAGAGGAAGGGCCAGGTCTCCGCTTGTCAATATTGCAGACAACAGAGGGGTGCATGTTCATAACGGACTCCATGGCGTCCAGAATGGGGAGGCAAGGGAGCCTGCAGCTTCCAAGAGTGGTGGTGCTGCCAAAAGTGGTGGTGCTGGCAAGAGTGGTGCTTCTGCCAAGAGTGGAGCAAAATCATCATCGTCTGGCAGAGGTGAGGGAGACTTTTCCGACTATGAAAGCATGGACGAGGATGACTGCAGGGATAAGCTGACGCCTGTGCGTAACTCTCTGAGAAGGCTCAAGAAGGGCGATGAAGGCCTGGAGCGGAAGCAATGGGCCGCCATTCTCAAGAAGGAGCTGCTTGCGGTGGGGAGTGAGATTGACGACAGGCTCAAGAGCGTTCCACACGGCGATAGAGAAAAGTACAAGAGGCACCTATGGGCGTTTGCCAGTAGGTACTGGCCCGTGAGGGTCTCGAGCAAGAAGATCATGGGGATGTATGTGAAGCTGAGCCAGGCGAGCTCCTAAGACCCGAGTGTTTATCTATAAAAGCCATTCATAAACACGATTAATCTAATGGTAGTGTTTACTATACTGTTTTTACACACACAACTTGGTTTGTGTCGTCATTTATGCACTCTGCATATGATATCGTACAAACAACTGCCTCACAAAACGTGTGGCCTACCATAATCCTATCCACCATGAGAAGACCACCACTTTCTAATAGAACATACAATTCACCTGCCTACCATTACTCTCTCCTCTGTTATTTGCCCTTTCTAGATCAAACCCGTCCCTCATATTAAGGCACGCGCTACAACCTGCTTGCCAGTTCCCATAATGCCACTACATAATGCCACTACAACGTGAGACACTCAGATACTCCACCCTAGCAGAGGCTCCCACAATATAAGGATCCACTATTAAAGGTCTACCTACTGGCTCACTTACTGGCCTACTGCCACCTACTCCACCTACTGGCCTACCGTCTACTGACTGACCACCATTCTCTTAGACCTACTTCCTACTGGCCCACCTACTGACCACCATCCTCTTAGGCCTACCACCTACCGTCTACCGTCTACCGCCTACTGACTGCTACATACATACATATATTATTATCTATGTAAATACTACATAATATATCTTACGGAAGTGAGATAAGATAAATATTTTACCCCACCTCTCCCACCTACTGGCCTACCACGTACCGTCTACTCACTACCTACCAAGTGCCTCCCCACTGGCCCCCCTACTGTCCCACTAAGTGCCTCCCCACTGGCCTCCCCACTGGCCCACCTGCTGGCCCACACTCCCATCCTCTTCCTTGTAACTCCCCTTTGTGGATCAGATGCAATACGCCTTTGGGGCCCCCGGGTAACCCCAAATTTTTTTGGAGCTTTTTACCAAATTTTCTGCGCGCCGAACGTTGAAAAATTACGTGAGTGTACGATATAACAGTTGGGACTTTTATTTGGAAACCAGGCAGTTACCAGGCAATCCGTGATAACTTCCAGCAGTTCCAGACCTAGCACATCTGCGGTTCATTGGAACGTATATATCAGAAAATCCCCAAAAAAAATCAGAAAAACTCCCCCCCTTAAAAAAAAAATATCCAACTAGACACGCTTCACACCATGTCTGTTGATACTAAGGACGTTACCGAGGCTCTCGACAAGCTCTCTGTGAGTGAGCCAGCTGTTGAGGCTACCGCCACTACCACTGAGGCTGCTGCTCCAGCTGCTTCTGGTGAGGCCTCCTCCTCCTCCTCCTCCTCCGCTGCCGCCGCCGCTCCAGCCGCAACCACCACCACCACCACCACCGAGACTGAGGAGTCCGCCGAGTCCTCCCAGCCATCCTCCGAGAGCTTGGCCTCTCTCTACGTTGGTGAGCTCGAGACCTCTGTGACCGAGTCCGACCTCTTTGAGGTGTTCTCCCCAGTGGGTCAGGTTTCCTCCATCCGTGTCTGCCGTGATGCCGTCACCAAGCGCTCGCTCGGTTACGCCTACGTCAACTTCCAGAACACCAAGGACGGTGAGCGTGCCCTCGAGGAGCTCAACTACAGCCTCATCAAGGGCCGTCCTTGCCGTATCATGTGGTCCCAGAGAGACCCATCCCTCCGTCGTAACGGTGCCGGTAACATCTTCATCAAGAACTTGCACCCAGCCATCGACAACAAGGCTCTCCACGACACCTTCTCCGCCTTTGGTAACATCCTCTCCTGTAAGGTTGCCACCGACGAGCTCGGCAACTCCAAGGGTTTCGGATTCGTCCACTACGAGACCGCAGAGGCCGCCCAGGCTGCCATCGAGAACGTCAACGGTATGCTTTTGAACGACAACGCCGTGTATGTCGGCCCACACCTCGCCAAGAAGGACCGTCAGTCCAAGTTCGAGGAGCTCATTTCCAACTTCACCAACATCTACGTGAAGAACATTGACCTCGAGCTCACCGAGGAGGAGTTCAAGAACCTCTTTGAGCCATACGGTAAGATCACCTCCATCTACATCGAGAAGGACAGCGAGGGCAAGTCCCGTGGCTTTGGCTTCGTCAACTTTGAGAGCCACGACGAGGCCCTCAAGGCCGTTGAGGAGCTCAACGACAAGGAGGTGAACGGCAAGAAGATCTACGTTGGCCGCGCCCAGAAGAAGAGGGAAAGACTCGAGGAGCTCAAGAAGCAGCACGAGCAGGCCCGTATCGAGAAGCTCTCCAAGTACCAGGGTGTTAACCTCTTCATCAAGAACTTGGACGACTCCATCGATGACGAGAAGCTCAAGGAGGAGTTTGACTCCTTTGGAACCATCACCTCCGTCAAGGTGATGACCGACAACGTTGGAAAGTCCAAGGGTTTCGGTTTCGTGTGCTTCTCCTCTCCAGAGGAGGCCACCAAGGCCGTCACCGAGATGCACCAGCGCATGGTTGCCGGTAAGCCACTCTACGTTGCCCTTGCCCAGCGTAAGGACGTGAGACGCAACCAGCTCTCCCAGCAGATCCAGGCCAGAAACCAGATGAGAATGCAGCAGGCCGCTGCCTCCGGTATGCCAGGCCAGTTTGTTGCCCCCATGTTCTACGGCCAGCAGCCAGGCTTCATGCCAATGGGCGGCAGAGGCGGTGCTCCATTTGCCGGTCCAAACCCACAGATGATGATGCAGCAGGGTATGCCACGTCCTGGTCAGGGTGTTCCACCACCAGTGCAGTTCCGCGTTGGTCCAAACGGCCAGCAGGTGCCAGTGTACATGCAGCCTGTCTTCAACGAGTACCCTAACGGCAGGGCTCCTCAGCAGAGATTCTACAACAACAGAGCTCAGGGTAAGGGCAGAAAGGAGGAGGGCGTTTCCCTTGCTCAGATCCTTCCACAGTACCCACCAGACCAGCAGAAGAGAATGCTTGGTGAGGAGCTGTACCCTAAGATCGTTGCCACCGGCAAGGCCCAGGACCCAGAGGCTGCCGGTAAGATCACCGGTATGATTCTTGATCTCGACAACCAGGAGATCCTTAGCCTTCTGGAGGATGACGAGCTTTTCAACAACCACTTTGAGGACGCTCTTGCTGCCTACGAGGAGTACGTGAAGAGCGAGCAGAAGTAAGTGGGTTGTAGTTAAGGGGAGCATGAGACAGAGAGAGAGAGAAGTTGTATGGGTGTGTGATTGGTCCTGATGCGTAGTTTAACGGGCAGATCCAAGGATCGTGTATGCTTATAGTAACAACTGGCTATAAGGAAAGTGGGCACGAACCAAAAGAAAAAGCATGCGCGCCCCGTCACACGGCTTGTGGGTAAAAACCACCTCAGCAATGGCTGCGAGCAATAGCTACAGAAAGCGAGAGGGAATGTATGTGTCTCTACGGAGCACACGCTAACGAGGATGCGGTTTTTTATATATGTTGGAATTTATGTACGATTCAGTTTTTTGCAACATCATGTCAGTAGGATTTGAGAGAGCGTGCTATAAGAGCACAAGACCTCACACCTAAAGCCTACCACATTACGCCTAACGCCTAACATTTAAGGCTCCATATCGAACACCTAACACATAGCACTTCTGATTAACGCCTTCCACCTGCCACCTAATACTTAAGACCTAACTACCACCTTCCACTATCACCTAATACCTATAACGCAAGACAACCAAGAGAACATGCCAAACACCTAAATGAAACTTTCCTGGAGCGTAACCCTTCCATAGCACCCCAGCCTTTGTTGTATCCCTGGAAGCAGCGCAAATACATGGAAAACTTCAGGCGCGGTACCATACCGTTGTGGTCACTGGTGTGTATCCCTGTGTGCGTGTGTGTGTGTGTGTGGGTGTATGTGTGGGTGTGTGTGGGTCACTTGTGTGTGTGGGTCACCTGGTGTGTGGGGGTCACCTGGTGTGTGGGTGTGTGGGTCAGTGGGTGTGTGGGTGTGTGGGTCAGTGGGTGGGTGTGGGTGTGAGTGTGGGTGTGTGTGTGGGTGGGTGTGTATGTGTGTAGGTGTGTATGTGTGTGGGTCCCTGGTGTGTGTGGGTCCCTGGTGTGTGTGGGTCAGTGGGTGTGTGGG